>APFE031020695.1:8650-40412 GCA_000404065.3 Pinus taeda
AACTGCTAAAAATAGTAAACTGTGCTATAATTAAGGAAACTGAAAAAACTGAAAGAAGCACTAGAGGGGATCCAAGTGGAATTAGAGGGTGGCCACCAATATCCACCTGGATCATTGACACCTGCCAAAGTAGATCAAAACACCACCATTACCACAATATCCATAGACATAAATAAACAAATATGTACAATATTTAAAAAATCAAGAAAATGCTAGGCAATAACCTAGGCGTAATACTTCTCAATATAGAGCCCATTTACGGGCTCTGACAACACATTTCTGTGAAAGTCAACCAACTTATAGGCACCTTTCTTCAAGACCTTTCTAATGATTAGCAAACCACACCACATAGGTCTTAACTTGCCTGCCCCGAAGATGTCTTTATCTTGGTCATAGAACACAACAAGGTCACCTTCAGAGAAAAACCTAGGACACACAGTCTTGTCATATTGGAATTTTACTCTCTTTCTATGAGCCTCATTTATTGTGGCTACATCTCGGCACTGCTCATCAAAATGTTCCAAATGAATAAGGCATTCTTCAAGACTAGATGTGTCTAGAAGAAGTTCGACTGCTAATTTAAGAGATGGAATCTCACATTCTATAGGGGAGATTGATTCCAAATTGTAAACTAGTTAAAAAGGAGTAAAACTTGTGGCAGTCTTAACCGACATTGGTATGCCGAAAGTGTAGGATATAGCATGATTTGCCAATTGGATCTAGCCTTATTGATTGTCCTTTGCAAGACGGTTTTGAGGGATTTATTCACAGCTTCAACCTGACCATTAGCTTGAGGATAGTATGAAGATGAATACTCCTGCCAAAATCCCAATTTTAAAGCCAACTTAGACATCATCTTATTTTGGAAATGACTGTTATGGTCAATTACAATCTCCTTTAAAATACCGAAATGAGAAATGACTTGTTTGAAAAGGAAAAGAGTTGTGGTCTCACCATCGTTTATGAAAGTAGGCATAGCTTTGGCCCACTTCATAAAGTATTCCACTGCTATGATAATGTACTTGTGACCCTTTGCCTTAGCTAGGTTACAAGTCGTAAAATAAATACCCCACTTTGTGAATGGACCGACAATGATGACGGGGAAAATTGGAGCTAGATGAGTGTGCTTTTTTTGAGTATATATTTGACAAGGATGGCACTTTTTTACTACTTCCATGCAATATTTAAAATTTGAGGGCCAAAAATAACCTACATGCAAGATTTTTTGGGTTGTAGCAAGCCCAGATATATGACCTCCGCTAGCTCCAATGTGGAAGTCATTAAGAATAGACTCAGCTTCTTCTAAGGCTAAACAATGTCTAAGGATTGAATCAATCCCACGATGATACAATGTGTCACCGATAATAATATAATTTTTAGCTAGGTGATGCAATTTTCTGCGTTTATCCTTCAAAAAAGGTAGAGGAAACTTCAAATTTTGGAGATATACTATGATGTCTCCATACCAAGGATCATGTGAAGAAATGAGGAAGAGATGTTCATTAGGAAATGACTCTTCATAAACAACATCTTCTTCATAGGGCCACTCTAAGAGCAATTCTGCGAATACTAAATATATTTTGGACTTGGCTTACATGAGCTCGAGATCAAATTCCTATAATATGACAAACCATTTATTATATTTACCCATAATCACTCGCCCACTAAGGAAAAACTGAAATGGGTTGACATCGACCAACACAAAAGTTTTTCTAAGTAGAATATAATGACAAAGTCATTGGACAGCGTGAACTGCTGCCAAAGCTAATTTCTCTATATGAGAATATCAAAGTTCAGGACCAATTAAACCCAAACTTAGATATTAAATCACATGCTCTCTAAGAGCATGGTCTTCCGGAATTAGAACCATCCCAATGGTTGATTCTGCCGCAATGAGATATAAGAGGAAATCCTTGCTATAATCAGGTGGACTCAAAAGAGGAGCAGAGATCAGTGCCTTTTCCAAAGAATTGGAGGGTTTAGTGAAATCTTCCCAAACAAATGGGACTCCTTTCTTCAGTAATCGCATAAATCCTTTCTTAATCTCATCGTAATTTATGATAAATCTCCTTAAGAAATTGGCTTTACCTTGGAGACTCTAAAGTTGACGAACTATTGACAGGGGAGGCAACTGAAGTATTGCCTCAACCTTGACGGGATCAACATGAATCCCTTCATTGGATATAGTGAATCCCAATAATCAATTGGATGTGACATTGAAAACGCATTGATTAGGATTCAACCAGATCTTATAGTAATAACATCGTTCAAAAACCAAATGAAGGTGATGTGGATGATCAATTCTCTTTTGAGAATGAGAAGCTAGGTCATCCAGATATGCTTCTATAATGTGCTTGATGTCATGGAAATAATAATACATGGCCCGCTGAAAAGTTGCTCCATCATTTTTAAGGCCAAAAGGCATCTTTTTGTGTGCAAATGTACCCCAAGGGAAAATAAATGTTTCCTTGTGATGATCTTTAGGATGGATAGTTATTTGATTATATCCTAAAAATTCATCCATGAAGGAGAACACCTCATTTCCAACGCACTCATCAATGATCTGATCAATAACATAGTGGGGAAGTTATCTTTAAGACAAGCCTTATTCAAATCCTTAAATTCAATGCATACTCAGATCATTCCTTTCTTTTTATCAACAGGAACTGATTCGAGACCCAATCAGTTAATAGAATGGGGTATATGAAACACGCCTTAAGTAGCTTTTCAACCTCATGTTTAATAGTTGTTCTCTCCCAGGATTTACTGGTCGAAGCTTTTGTTGTACAGGCTTAGCGTTTTCGTAAGTCTTGATCTCATGTTGAACTATCCATGGATCGATTCCAAGCATTTTCTATAAGACCAAGCAAACACATCTCGAAATTATTTAAATAGGTTGGTATAAATATTGATTTCCTCAGGGGAACATGCAACTATGATGAAGATATTTTAGATAATATTTGGATTCATAGAGATGTTCACTGAAATAGTTTCTGAAATATTGGACATATTTCCTTTGACAAAAAAATTTGTTGGGGCCAAAGGCTTTAAGATTTTGTGAACACTTCCAGTTGAAGAAGGACCAGACAAATTTGACTCAACTTGATGCAAGTCAGGGAGAAAATATAACCGATGATTCAAATAATCTTATGGTCTTTCTACACTAGTGGTTTCTTCTAGGATTGCCTCTTCAGATGGTAAGACTATATCAAGGCAGTCCATCGCTGAAGCAGAGTCACGAGTCCAAATCGGAGCCAAATCACCATCCAAATCCTCTAATGGGAGAGGAATGGGAGAGGAATTTGTAAAATTCACCATAGATTGGTACATGATTTCCATTGCAAATATGGGGTATGTCATTCCACCTACTTTCCCTTCCTCTAATGTGGCGGTAGAGGGGGTAAAGGGCCAAGGATCAGAAAAATAATGAATTCTGAAGGAACCTCTTCAAGGTGTGACCTTGGAGGATGAAATGGAATTAACATGAGCAATAGGAGAAGGAAAATCAGAAGTACCCATTAATGAGGAATACATTCCAACTCCAAAATTCCTCATAGGTTGCTTGGTATTCTTCACCAAGGGGATGGTAGAATCAGAAGATACATTGGGATCATTAAGAGAATAATCCATTTGATCGATCGTAACAATTATCCCCTCGTGGGGGAAGCATAGGATGTGAAAAAATGTTGAAATAATAGCATCCATTGCTTAAACCCAAATTTGACCCAAAAAAATATTATAATCCATATTGGCATCCACTATTTCTACCTCGAAATTGACAACCTTTCCCCCAACACAGATGGGAAAGGCTAGAATAATTCCACAAGGCCTATGAGAATGACCATCGAATGTAGTAAGGAGAGTATGGCAAGGAACTATTTCTAGAGATTTGATAGACTTCCAACATGACATCGACATGACACATATCAAATCCCCTTCACTGACTATAGTTCAAAAGATATTAATTTTTTGATAATTATATTTAATCTGGAAAGCCATGTGATGAGGGAGTCTCTTCTTAGCACTTGACATATCAAATGTTATAACAAGAGAGTTTTTCAGATCCACCACTCTGATCATAGTTAGAAATGAACTCCTTTGTGTAGGACATAATTAGAGTACCTTTAACGCTGACATCTCATGGGGGATTTGAGTCAGATATTCAAAATTAGAGTAGTTCTAAGCATCCCTAGCATTGGGATTAACGGTCGAATGTTTTGTAGAGACTTTCAGCATAGGAGGTATAGGCTCAACTATAGGCCTCTTGATATGGAGTGGCTCTGGAATATCGGAAGTAGACTTAGCCTTAGAAGGTTCTAGTTCACCATAATCATGTGATCTTGTAGCAACATTGACATGAGGCCTTACCATATATATATTCGATGTAGATTCCCCTTCCTGGTTGCCCCCTGTGGGGGTTCCAGTACAAACATTAGTGACAATGAACATTTGTTTCCCTTGGGGAAAAAGGTTAGTCAACGCAACCTGGAAACTTGAAGAACCCTGTTGAGATAACAGGCATTGAGCATCCTGAATATTAGGGGAAAAATGGGTAAGATGACCCCCACTGCATAACTTGCATGGGAACTTTACTTTATTTTTTGACTCCTTCTTTCCCTCTCTAGTATCATTACTAGACTTGTTTGCATTCCCTTTCCCAACCTTGTCTTTCTTCTTACCACGCCCCTTCTTCTTCCCATTGGATTGTTGGTCTCCTTTGGGGTTCGAAGATTGGACAACATTAACTGTTAAAGGTTGGGAAGGCATAGGCAATGACGACGATGCTTACATTAGAGAGGTAGATTGTAAAGACAACTGTTGCAATTGATTTAGAAGGTAAGTTGTGCTACTATCGATCGATCCTACAATTCCATTGGCATGGGGTCATGGCTTGGGTTTGCCTAGATTAGTCTTCGATCAAGGAGCATCAAGAAAAAACTTATAAATGACTCCGTATTGAGAATATATAAGTTCTAATTGTTGGGCTCTAAAGATGGTATGTTCTTCAATGAACGCTCCACATAGCGACACATCCTTAGAAATTTCTGGCTATAAATATTGCAAAAACCATTTAAGAAGGAACTCATCAGGGATATAGACCGTAATAAGCCTCTTCCTTTTTCACCATTCTTGGATATGGTCAGAAATATGAGTTGTTTTGTCTTTCTCAAAACTGGCTAGGAGCTCAGTTCCAACATCATATCAAATAGGAAACTGAAAATGGTTTAAAAACATAGTAGCTAGTTTGCCAAATGTAACAAATGTACCCCCTTTTAGCTCAATATATCATTTTGCAGTGTTCCAGTTAGGATGCATTGGAATAATCTCAACTTGATCAAACCATCGATCAAGGAGTTTGATGAACACCATAAACAGAATATGGTTATATGATCAGTCAGATCCTCCCCAGACATCCCTTCAAATTGAGGAATATCATACGCAAGTTTGGTGGGAACTGGAGGCCAATCCAGATTGTATGGAATCCAATCGTTCATCAACTTCGAAAGATATGGAAAGCATAAAGTTGCCAAGAATGGTAAGCACGGAGAAGCAGGAGAATTCCACCACCAAAAGTAGAATTTATGATATTAGGAAAAGAGTATCCTAGATTTGGAGAGGCACCTAATTTCCATGGATTACTCATAGAAGGAGTTGAACCATAAGGAAATCCTTGTGGCCCAAAGGTATTCGAAGGGTTTCCACCCCCTACTACATGGTTACAATACATAGGATAGTTTCCTCCTAAAGGAACGTTAAAAGAAGGGGATAACCTCGAATAAGGATTCCATGCACTAGCTAGCAGAGGAAAGAGTTATGAGGTCCCAGTGGAAGGGAAGGGCATACTCCCTTGCTGACCAAATAAATGGGATGGTTTCCCAGCTCCTAAACCACAAATGGAAGGATGTGGCCATCCTTGACCTCCTTGGAAAGGATTAACATTTTGAGTTTGTCCTAAGTTCAAATATGGATTGGAAGGAGGGATATGACTGCTTCCAAAATCAAAACCCCAGAAGGATGTTGAACCGCTTGGAATAGAAGTCATAGATGTGGAAATAATAGATGGAAAGGTTGAAGGAACTAGGGGAATCCCATTAGGTGGCATCCTGAAAGGATAGGTACCAATGAAAGAAGAGAAAGGTTGGGTGCCACCACTCAGAGTTGGAATGGACGTAGATCCAACAGCTACTGTATTGGGTGTAATAGTAGAGATAGAAATAGTACCCCCTCCTTCAACTGAAGGAGGGGTTTGAACACCAAAAGTATATGAAGCCATGGTTACACCACTAACATTGTCCATCTAGAAAAAAGAAGTAGAGTGAATAGGGCTCATTGGCCTGTAAGTTGGGGTACCCACATACAATGCAACATATGGAATATGAGAAGGAAGGGGTGTTGAAGGAGTCACAAGGGACTCAAGGACGTCCTTAATATAAATATCGTCTTCCAATTGGAAGAGCACCATAGCAAGGACTGGAGTGTTTCCATCCAAATTATGAATTGCACTAGGTTCACCCTATAAAATAAGCGCCCCTAGAGCAAGATTAATCTCTGATGCATCAACTGCTACTGGTTGAAAACCACCAACATAACTACTCCTACGCCTTCTAGATGAAGGTTCGATACTTGCAATTGAAATCCCACGAAGCCTTCCGGACCGACGAACCTATTGATCAACTAATTTTAAATGTGAAGAGAACTTTTTAAAGACTCAAAAAATAAAAACTTATGGCAATCTAGGAGCAAAGAGAACTCACTAAAAAATTCCCTAAAGATACAACCAAACAAGCGGCTTTGAGGTATTTCCTCTCTGGGTGATTAGGACCAGACACCAAAATACAAGAAAGTGAATATGACGACCTTCCAAAGATAGTTTGGGATAATTACAGACCAATAATACCAATGAAGGCATCATAAATAGTTACATTGGTCTCCAAACAATAGCCTTTGTTGGTGCAGGTACCCAAGCTTCACAAGGGCACCCTCCAGAAGTACTATGAAAGTTATACAACGTGTGTCTCAGATACCACGGGTATTCCCCCCCACAGTCCAAGAGCTTATGCATAAGATGAATATGCCACGTAGTGATCATGTTCAATCCGAAGAACTTCCATAGGTAGAAGAAGAGAAGGAGATCCTAGCCAAAGAGCTCATTGATAGGAACAATGAAATAATGGTCCTTAAGTAGTAGGCAGCAGAGCTGCAAAAGAGAATAGACTCACATATATGTAAAATGATAGTGCCTGAATATCCTAAAAACCTTACTCAACAACTCACTAAGACTCTCATTGAGCTCCATCTTTCATAGGGGGAGCTTAAAAGGGTGCAAAACTATCTAGATACTTCCCAAAGAAGCCTAACGTAGAAAGAGAAGTAGCTGAAGACTACCAAAACGAAGGAAAAAATCATCAGTATGAATCCACAGGTAGCAAACCAGAAGATCTTTTAGTTAAAAGCAAAGCTTAAAAGAAACATGTCTCTACTGCAAGACAAGAAACTAGTCTAGGATGAGATCATTGAAGAGGTAAGGAATCAATGGGAGTATATAACCTTAATGGATGAACAAATGATTGTAATCAAATACTATGAAGGCTTCATCCTGTCAGCGAAAGAGGAGGGAGAAAAGAACTCCCATATTTCCAAAAGGTTCATTCAATTTGTGAATGAGAGGCAACTCGATGGGCTGACACCCATTGATGTGGTGGAAAATGTAATTGATATCATGGATATTTATAAGGTTTTCCAAAAGGAGGAAGCTAGAGTCAAAGATGAGGAGTACCTAGAGGTGGTATCAAAGAATGTCGTTGCCTTCAACACTGAGTTCAAGAGGTTCTTCAAGGTAGGGTTTCCTAGTTGTTAGGACTTTGGGGGAGTGTTGATTCATTGAGAAAAATACAGTCAAATATTAGTGGAGGCCAAAAGAAAAGTAGATTCTTCCCATGAGAAGACTGCCACTTTGAAGGGTAATACCGTGGTAAACTATGAAGAGGAACTTTTAGTTGTTGGGGATGGTGTTGATGCCTCTAAAATCCTAACACCAACATTGGGGATAACCACCCAGTCTGGACCTTAGTACAGATCCTTTTCCGTTTGGTGTGGTGGCTCTGACTGGATATTATGGGACCAATTTCCCTTAATGAATGGTTGTTTTGTAATGTATAATGGAGAGGATGAATGTTTTAACCTATAACTCAATATATATATATATATATTATATATATATATAAATATATATATATAATATATATATATATATCCCTGGTATTCTGTAACAATGTGATCACTAGAAAGGTGCATTCAAATAATGATTACTTCTTTTAAAAAGTTAAATGAAGTAATAATAAAATCATATCGCATTCATAACAATGTATATCATTGACATATATATTCAAAGCATAACAATCTAAATTTTCAGAAATGATATGATAAAGAATTTTTTGATAAAACATACATATATATCAACAATAGCAACTTTTAAAAGAAATGCTTCATCATATAAGGAAATAAGACAAAAACAGTGATAGGAATACCACGTGCATTTGAATCCTTTTGATGTAAATAACACTTTGATTCCACTTTTCTTATTTGAGAAAACTTCCAAAGAAATACATAAGTGCAGGTCTTGAAAAGGCTTCTTTCACAAAAATGTAGAACCTTGATCCACTATTGATAAAAATATTTAGAAGTACAAAAGTGAAACTTCTTAAGTCAAATCTTATACAAATTGAGGACCCTTTCTTAAAATACATGAAAGGGTTTAAATAATCAAAATAAAAACTAACTATCAATAGAAATCGCTATGAGCTGTTAAAATTGTAAACATGAAAATCTGGGATTTGACTCATGAAAATAACAATGCGATAGCCTTTGAACTAATCTATTGTATTTACTTGTTCTCTTGTGCTTGTAGCTAACAAATTAAGAGCATTGGTTTAATTTCCAGAGGGTGACTCATCCTGGAATGTAGTTGGGTTGTGTACGTTGCGTCGGAGATTTCGGGAACCATGAGATTGACTATGTCGGAAAGGAATTTCATGGCCATCTACTGGCTATGCGGCTTGACTAGGAAAAACCAAAATTCATCCCATGTCAAATTTTTCACCTTGCCAATTTGTTCTTCTCTGTTTTCCAGCTCCTGTCTCCATCGATCTTCAAGTGCTTTTGCTTTCGAGAGTTTTCCTGGAGAGAAATTGGAGATCAAGATAGCCATATACAAGTTGCCATTTACTAACCCGATTACACCATTCATTGTAGCCCTAGTTCTAGAAGTCGCTCTTTCGACTTTTATTAACTGTGATTCCCACTCCGAAAACAAGATTTCCTTGTGTGATTCTTGTATTTTTGGTAAATTGACAGCCATACCTTCTTATAAATTTTTCCAAGAGAGAAAATTTGTTTTCTTATCATCTGCTTTTTCAAATTCCAGTCTCGTGTAAACTACCTGTTCAATAAGTGATGCAGAGATAGCGCACAATGGGTCGACCAATGATATTTTATGGTAAAGGATGTTTAGTTGTCGAGATAAGGCTTTGGTTTCTTCCAGGGGTTCTTTCTTGAATTTACTAACCTTCGGATAACCCTTGAATTTCTCTATTTGTAATTGCAGTTGTGCAATTTTATCTTCTTTAGCCTTCTTTTCCTGCTAAATTGCCATTTTAAGCTTGGTGAGTTCTTGAGACAATTTCTGTTGTTTCTAGAGAGCCTGCTGATTAATCTTTTGCTTCTCCAGATTCAACTACTCTTTTAGTTGCTCATTTTGTTGTCTTTGCTCTGATAGTTTTTGCTCAAGCTGACTAATCCTTTGTTGTTCTTCTATCGATTGCCCTTCGAGTTGGGTGATCCTTAGATCCTTTTCCCTTATTAGTTGGTTGACTTCAGAGGCTTTGTCCATTGTTGTGGATGTATAAGCACCTGCGTACTGAGATGACTTGGTTAAATCCTCAGAAGGATTGACTTATGAGTCTTTCCATACCACATTCATTAGTTCGGCATGAGGATTTGAAAGAGGTCCTTGGTCAATTTTTCTCCTTTTTCTTTGCCTTTTAACCACAGCCCTCTTCTTTGGACTGTAGAATAAATCCAGGAGTGTTATTTCTTATACCTTTAATACAATCTCTTCTGTAGGATTCTTAGGAATTATTTCAATATCCTGTTGAATGTTGGGTGTGTCAACTGCCCCTTCAATTGGAATATTAGTAACAACAGGCTCCTATGTTGCGGGCAATTTTGGTGTAGTGAGGTTTTGGGAGTCATTATGGTTCGTGATGATTTGATCGAAGTGCTCCCATTCCTTGATTAAGATGGCATCAATATTTACATAAGTATCTAGGAGCACAATGGTCCTTTCATCTGCTCCTTCTCGAAACTGTTCTCCCTTCAAGGCCCTTCTCTTTTTTAGGAGTCTTCTCTTTTTCAGGAGTCTTCTCCTTTTCAAGAGTTTGTTATTCATTGTGGCCTTCTTGCTACACCATAGGGGTAGTGTTTAACAAGTCCAGAGGTAGTGTTTGTAACCTCTGTGTCCTGAACTTCATAAATCTATCTAATCCCTCTACTCCCAGTCTGATCTTTGCTATATGGATCATATTGTCTCTTGGGAATGACTGCTAACTTTAAGATTTTTATCTTCTTTATTTCTTTCTCTGCATGTTTGAAGTCATGCAGTGTGTAAGCACCACATTGGAGGGGGAATGAAAGCCACATTCATTTCTTGGACTCCTTGAGGTTCCTGGACATCCCTATTTATGTTATCTGATAAGCTATTTCTCTGGCCAATAGCTTATCGGGAATATACAAGGGGAGAACATGTGGATCTATGGTGCTGCCAAAAAGTATGATGTAGGTGAACTTTTCTTCATCGAACCAACTGTTGATTGATGTTAGGTCAATACTGGCCTCATCAGATAACTGAGGAGCAGGTTTGTTGAATATGGCATGATGAACGGGTAAAACAAAACCATGGCAGATTCTATATAGATGATCTTTATAATGGGCCTTCCACAAATACTTATGATAGATATGAATAGGAGTTGGGTCTTGAGGAGTCCATATTCATCCTAAAATGGGGTAATTAGAATTGAAACAGATGGTATCCATGATGTAGGCGCTCATATAGAATGGGGGTATTATCCGGGTAGTCACAAACCTGTTTCTTCTATAATCAAGGATTTGGTTGGCCTTTTTATCTGATAAAATAGTTGCCCAATCCATGATATAAGAATTAATTGCAACTTCCATTAAGGGTGTCATTTCTATAGAAAACCTATCTGAATCAGAGACTCTAAAGAATCTACATATCATAGCGTCAACATAGCAATAAGGAGATGCTAGGTACTCTACGGAGTACATACCCGAAGATTCATGCTTATGTTTGTTCAGGAAATTCCTCCACTACTTGATAGGGTCTGACTCCATGTCATTTTCCTTGGCAAAAGCTTCTAAAAATGCTTTGTTGTAATGCTTATGAGGGTCTTGCAATTGATACATCTTCTTGATATCTTCTGCCCTGAATGTCCCAAACATCCTTCCATTGGCTATATAGAAGGCCCTATCAGTTATGTTTATACTTTCTATAACCGATATTACCATGTCATCATATGGTAACACTTTCACTCGGGTTGCTATTCTGTGGAGGAAGGAGCTAGCTAAATTGTATAGAGTATTTTCTGATTTATCAGTTGAACCAGTCATTGCTCCTTCTTCTTCAACTTCACTTGGGTCCTCGGATTCAAGTAAATTATATATACCCTCCCATGAAGTATTTCTGAGGCATGCACAGGTAGTAATAACTATCACCACCAATTTTATTGGTTCTTCTTTTGTTACGATGGGGACCTTCACTTTCCAAGATTTCTTAGTCATTTTTGCTAAATTGGTGAGTTTAGACTTGTTCTACAAAATGAAACAGAAGGGCATAACAGTGGAAAAACTTGTTAAAGATAATACACAACACACAAGACTAACAACAATTAAGCACAAATGGGTGATACAAATTTTTAATATATTCAGCTACCATGGATGAAATCCTTGAAGGATTCAACCATAACTGCATTCTTAATGATTTCCCATAATTTCCAACATGACACTTTAATGCCGTAATGACATGTCACATCGCAAATTTATAACAGTCCTTTTAAAATGAGTATTGTGACTTCTTGATTGATGATTAGTGATAATTGCATATCGCAGATTGGGAGGTACAAATGTTATGCTTAAATGTTTCCTTTGCATATTTGTGATTGCAACTAATGGTGAGTTGTCATGGGAAGGTGGGATGACTTTTAAAACTAATAAATCGTTTGATTTTTCTTTATCATTGATTTAGAACGTTAACCCGCAAATGTTCGTAATAGCTCATATTTCATATTTATCGAAACGCATGCTTAATAATGAAATCACATTGGAATATTTCAAAGGGGTTTTTGGTATGTGTTTTATGATTTCAATGGTGCACGATTGAGATTGGCTTATTGCATTGGAGGATTTATATGAACACTTGGAAGGGCTTCTTGATAAGTAGTGATATGCGATTTTCAATGGAGTTATCGCGTCGGTGAATGCCAATGGAACACCTTAAGTCAACCATTGAAACAAAGGATTTGCACGATGCGACATATTCCAGTAATAATTATTTTAATACAAAGTTTTGTTATAATTTAAATCGGATCGGACCTTATCAAGAGGACTTTCATGGGTTGAATAGATTTGCAAATTGTGATTGTTATTTGACTTATCCTAAAAGAAAAAGACCTATTATAAAAATTTATTTTAAGCATTTTATTGATTTTATTTATATTTCTAAAAGGGTACCCGTTTCTTATTAAAGTTTTTTATGAAAAAATTGAAATGGGGAGGGTTGTTGTATAGCACAACAATTGGTAAAGACCATGTTTCTACCTAGAATGAACTACACAGGTCTGACCCACCTAAAAATTTCATATCAACGATTCTTCTAGGCTCCTCTACTAGTGCCAACACTTTGGAAAAGATGCAAGTAGTTCATCAACCTTCATGTGCTCCAAATTATCGAACCATCTTTGAAACCTCCACAACCTGCCTATCATGAATATTGCAGATTGTGATGAATATGACACTTTTATTTCTTGGTTTATGTAAATATTTTATTTTCAGTCAGTCAGTTAGGGTTTGGTTAGTACAGTTATGTCATGGATCATGTTGAATTTTTTGTTATGATTATCCACTGTAATGAAATCAAGAAGGAATATTTTGTAATGGGCACTCCCTCTATGTCCCTATAAAAACCAATTTATGAGACTGAACCAATGGTTCATAATTTTGGGTTTTCCTAGAAAGAAGATCTGTCTAGTACCAATGAAATGTATGCTCTATGGAAAATTAATACAATCTTTTTGTGATTCCAGCTAATCTGAATCTGTAGTATGTGCTCTCTTTGTTTTTGTTCCACATGTTCTTATTGTTCTTCTCAAATTACATGTAATAGTAGCTATTGGAAGTGTTTTCATGAATATATGGATTCATCTTATTCTAACGCTGATGAAATATGCCTATATTGATATGAAATCTAATCCATAGAATGTGCTCCATGTATCTTTGCATTCCATTCAATTCTTTGTTTCATCCATTTCACTCTGAATTTTGATGCATTAGATTCTTAGATTTAAGCTTTGTGTATCGATTTTCCTTCTTTCTCCAATATTCTATCATATATACTATAATGACTGATAAAATACAAGTTCATGTGATGTTGGCCACTATGGATCTACTGTTAATGACTCTATGAGTAACAATTTTCATTAGGCCTTTTCATTTCTCCTCTTGAGGAAGGTTTTGAATTGATTTTCTCTCAAAATGTTAAACATTGAGTGTGATATGAATTTCCAACAAATATTTAAGACACATCGAGATGTCCTAGACACTGGTCTATCCTCAACCCAGGGGTTGTCTCTAGGAGCTACAACACCCTCCTCCGACAATAGAGAAAGCTCCAAGTGAGGAAGAGGAAATTTTTCCTCTTTATGATGGTTTGGTCATGGAAACGTAAAATATGACTTACAATGAGACTTAGAATAAGATTGTAAAAGCAAGGAATAAACATTTTCTGGATGATATAGCATCCCTTGCATTCATTATAGAAAGGGTGATTATGACAGACACTAGAAGGGATCCAAATTCCATTTCCACAGCTAACTTGGACTTTGCAGGAAGAGTAAAGTCACTCATAGAGTATATGATGTCTGAGAACAAATGGATGGAAATAACTTACAGGTTGTGAGGAAAGAAGTTGAACAACTCTAAGCAGAGCTTTAGAACACAACTCCCACACAAGTATATCTGGAAGAACTTAAGGAAAACATACTTGGTGAAGTATCGACATTGGGAGTGTTAACACTCAGGTTGTCCCTAAGCTCCTGAAGGGATACAGCCGAGGTAACCACAAACCAAACTTTGGATTACAGGTTCTAGCCCACCTGCAATCAGAGAGGGATCTCTCTTAATGATTTTAGCTTTGTTGATGATGATTTTAGGCTAGTTATTGGGTTCAAGGGGTTTTTTTTTTTTGGGTGGAAGGAGGATGTTTTCAAGTAGAGAGGTAATGCATAGTGTGACAAGTCTCAAACCATTGGGCATGGAGTCGTGGAGTAAGACTGCTGGTGCATTTTCTTGGTCACAAGAGGAAAAAGGGGCAAGGTAGCTGCTCATGAAACAATACTTAAGGTAAATGAAGATGGATTGCAGGCTAAGAAATGAGAGGCAACAAAGGATCTCTCAATTAGGTTAGCAGAAGGAAGATGAACGAGCTCTACCTAGGAGCAGCTAAGAATTCCTAGTTAACAGTCAGTCATATGTGAATTAGAGCAAATATGAGCCATAAGGAATTCATATTTATTCCTAAATCAAGAGGAAAACATTAAGAAGCCACAAAAACTGAGCATAGAGTGCAGGTAAGCAAATTCTAAACCAAACTTTCATTCTGTGAATTGAGCATATGTGAAATTGAAATAACAGAGGTAAGGAACACTTATTGTTTCAGAAAGCAACACAAGATTTCCCTCATTCACTCTTCAAAGACATCAACAACACATCAAACAGTCCATTCTCCAAGCTTTCAACAATCTTTGATTAAGTGAAACATATCAGATACAGATCGAGTCTCTCTTGGAGTGCATCAACCAACCCTCCAACCCCCTGCCTCTTAATACAGAGGGTCGTATATATAGAGAAAATATCTGAGAAATAATTATTACAGCAGATCTTAAACAGATATGAGGGAAATGAGTTATTTAATTCATCTTATCTTGAAGTAAATGCATGAAATATTTATCTAAGTGCTGCGTTGGGGCAGTTGCTTCAAAATGAGTAGGAATGTGTTCTTTGCTGTTATGCGCTGGCCATTTATAATAACTGCGTATTGGTCTCTGCTCCATTGCTCTTGAGTGGCTTTGATGTGCAGTAACTGTGATTTGAGAGGCTTTAAATGGATTTTACTATTTCTTTGACTTGTTGGGGGCTCTTTAATGTTTTATTAGCTTCGAGTACTAAGAAAATCTTCGCTGATACACTTTGCCGCAACACTGATACACTTTGACATGAGTTTTGGCTTCTTTCTGCTTTTGATACTCTTTTAATTGCTAAATCGCCCTTTTTCTGCCCTTTCGAGGCAAAAACGACTGCTGAAGAAAAAGATTCCCCATTTTGGCCTATTTCTCGTAGCGCTAATCACGCATCGAAAACTGCCTCAGATTTTGAATCCGGGCTTCCTAAGCAGCGATTTCGCACTTGCGCGCTTTTTTGGCGGGTGATGTCAGCATGACACCAGCGGTACGACGGATGACGTCAGCATATCAACGATCGGCGATCGGCGTTATATAGCGGGGCGACGTGGCAGGGGAAAAACGCCCATCCCCAGACGCATCGATAGATTTGGAAGTGAACAGACCCACCCATCGTAGATCTAGGGCGCGGGCAATCAGACGGATGGTAGAACAAAGAAAGCGGTGGAAAGATAAGGGATCAGGCCTATATATATATATCCATATATATATCTATTATATATATAAATATATATATAATTATTATATTATATATAGTATAATAAATAATATATATGGATGGCGTGGATTCATATGAATCGCCGATCATCGATATGCGATTGGCCACAGACCATCGACAATGACCATATCGGCAGCACACATGTATGTTTTGTTTTGTCATAGAGATACGTCGATCGGCGAAATCGCTGTCGGCCAAACCAATCGGGCGCACACTTTATGCGTTGTTTTGATACACGACTCCCCTCCCGACTGTGATATCGCATCGGAGGGGGTCCAATAGAACCCTTTTGCAATCGGAGCAAGGCCCAAGGTAAGTGATGTGGGCTTTTATGATCGGAAGTAGAATTTTCAATGTTTTGAAGGGATTTCAAGGCATGGGAAGGGGTCTGATAGCCCCAAAAAGGGATTTTTCATGCCTTGGAAAGATTTTAAAGTTACTTGGGAGGATTTTATGTGCTTTGAGAGGGGGATTTTATGCTTTATGAAGGAGTCAAAAAGCATTATAGGAAGGATTTACGGAGTGATGGAGGGTTTTGTGCATCAAAAGGAGTCCGAAATGCATGAGAAGATGGTTTGAGGGGGGAAATGAGGTTCTTGCTGAGTTTCGGATAAACTTAGCAATTCCCAAGTGTACTTATGGTTATATTTCAACCAGGGGGAGGGGATAAGTATATAGGGGAGTTATTAACATAGTTTTGTAGAGGAAAGGGGAGATAATAGGATTACATATTTAGAGTTAGTAGTTAATATGAATGTGACAAGAAAGCGTAGTGTATAACTCTTAGGCATAAAGGGGAAATAGGATTATAGAGGAATAAGAAATCCTTGAGTAAAGCAGGTTTTTACCAAGGCAATTGATATGAAAATGATGAGACTAAGAGATATCAAGCAGATCTTGACCTCTTTTGGGAAATTAGTGAGTGATTTAGGGAATAAGGAAGAAGGGGGAAGTTATTTATGCCTCGCTTGAGTTCCTCCAAATGAAAACTGCCTGATAATTGTGACCTAAATAGATATGACATTTGAAAACATGAAATTGATCACAAATCAACATTCTGCAACTTCAAAACTACCTACCCAGCCTACTTACCTAGCATTTTTTCTTCTTTTGGTTTGGGTGCACTTGAACTTGCAGACCCTGACTATCCTTTTTCTTTTGACTGGCCTCCTATCTACATCTACGCTTATTTCATCCAGGGGCTCAGATTAAGCTGTTGAGCATCCTTGATTCTCTACCTGTCTAGGAATCTACCAAGATTAAGCTGTTTGGACAGATAATGATTCACTATATTCTACAACAAGAATTTGAAACCTAGGGAGACCAATATTAAACTGTTTGGACCTCCCTTTAACTAAAAATTCTTCAAAAATGGAATAGCACATCAAAATTGGAACACAACAGTGGCATTTAGACTAGCACACTCTCATGGCATCCTTCTTTGGCCTCTGTAGAAAATATGGAACATTGCAGCATGCAAAGTATGACATATTTGGCATGTAAAAATGTCAATCATGAAAGATGAGTAACCTGCTGCAGCAGGAGGCTAATAGTGGCTCCACTTGGGGATGGCTTTTCCTTGTGAAAAGCCAAGAACAGCAGGTCAGACTGCCTTGATCTTCCATTGTTGTTGTAGATTGAAACTTCTTAGTACTGACTATTAGATAATTTGAAATTTTGGAGTGAGAACAACACTTTCCCTTGACTCAATTGCTTGTAAATTGTGAAGCACTGCCTGCTTTCTTCTGCGTGCTCTATCATTTGGATATTTACACAAAAATGAAACACAGTGCTGATATATACAAACATTTATGTACAGAAATAATGCCGCCGGGTGATTCTCAACAAAAGGGATCATGATAATGCTTTAACATTTGGCCATTCACAGGGCCCTCTTCAGTTGTGCTGCCATCTATAGATTTTAGGAAATATGTGTTATTGCCTTGCACAACGCTGATAATGAATGTACCTTTCCAAAGAAAATCAAATTTTGCATGTTTTCCCTTGTCTTCTCTTCGTGCGTCCCACCTTAGAACTTTGCTACCAACACAGAAGTCCTCAGCCTTAGCTTTCTTATCAAACATCCTTTTGAGTTTCTCTTGCAAAATTTGAGCTCTGTCATACACTTGCTCTCTGGTTTGTTGAAGATGAATGGTCTGATTAATTCTTCTTTGAATGTTATTTGGTTCAGCCTGAATCTCCTGTAACAGTTTTATAACAGGAATGCCCAAAGATGAAGGGAATCTGGCCTCCATGCCATATACTAGCTCATAAGGGCTCATCCCAGTGGATCTCTTGGTTGAAAGTTTGTTTGCCCACAAGGAATTTGTGAGCTTCCTATGCCAGTTCTTTTTGTTTTCTTCCAACACTTTCTTTATGATGTTGATGAGACTTTTATTGGATGATTCGGCCAAGCCATTACCTTGAGGGTAGTAGGCTATAGAGTGGCCCAAGGTAATGTGAAATTTATGGCAGAAGTTGATCATTTTTCTGGATTTGAAGGCAGCAATGTTGTTAGTGATGATTTTCTCAGGGCAGCCAAATCTGGAAAGGATATTGCCCTCAAGGAACTGGATGATAGTGGAGTCATTGGCTTGCCTACATGGGATAGCTTCAATCCACTTGGTGAAATAGTCGATGGCTGTTAAAATCCACTTGTGCTAGCCTGAAGAGGAGGGATGGATTTCACCTATGAAGTCAAGACCCCATTGTTGAAAATGCTTTTCGGTTGAGATGGGCTTAAGGGGCAAAGGCAGCAGTTTTGTTTTTCCTTCAAAGATTTGGCATTTGTGACACGAAACAACAAATTTCTTGACATCTGCAAATAGAGAGGGCCAATAATAACCAGCCCTTAAAATCTTGTCAGCAGTGGACTTCCAATATAGATGCCCTCCACAGTCCCCTGCATGGAACTCTTTCATGATGTTGTTAGTTTCATTTATGGTTAAACAGTTCAGCAAAATTCCTTCATGATTTTTCCAATACAGGGCACCATCCAAGACACAAAACTTTGATGCTTTCATTTTTAGAAATCTCTTTTTGGTTCTGGACAACCCTGGGGGAGCACACAGGTTTAACAAAATATAGAAAATATCAGCATACCATGGGGATTGTAAAAAGGTTTCATTGATTTGTGGAGTCTCCAGCTGCCGTTAATTGTCCAGTTGGTTAATGTCTAAGGCTTGAAAATTTGTTTCAGACATTATCTTGGCTAAACCCTATCCCTTTATCAGCTTGGTGGTTTTATTTCAATGTCATATTCAAGAATGCTGGCAATCCATTTGCCTCTTTTGCCTTCCAGCCCCTCTTGAGTTAATATGTCTTTTACAACAGAGTTTGGGACATAGGCAATCACATGTGAATATAAAATATAAACTCTGAAGTCTTTGATAGCCTTGACAAGGGCATAGGCCTGCTTTTCCATAATTTGATACTTCAAGGGTGCATCTCTTAAGGCTTGGCTGAAAAATGCAATTGGATTTTCATTTCCTTGATCATCCTTTTGCAAAAGGACGTCAGCTATCATGTGCTCAGATGCAAAAGAAAAAATGATAAAATCTTTGTCAAATTGTGGATTTGTGAGGATGGGCGTTTGAGTCAAGGTAGCTTTGATAGTCTCAAAAGCCTGTTTGGTTTCAAGAGACCATCTTACCTTGGCATCCTTTTTTAACATGTTGCTTAATAGTCTTATGAGTTCGGCTAAATTTGGGATAAATCTCCTTAGGAAATTGATGTTTCCAAGGAATGCTTGCAACTCTTTTATGTTCCTTGGGTAGGGGATTTGGAGGATGGCTTGGATCCTTTCCGGATCAATTTTGATACTGTCTTTTGAAATGATGTGGCCTAGCAACTTACCTTCCTCAAGGCCAAACAAGGACTTCTTGGGGTTCAAGGAAATGCCATATTTCTTGCATGTCATGAAGATTTGCCTTAAGTGTTTGAGGTGCTCTTGATCGGATTTAGAGAAAGGGGTTAAGTCATCAAGGTAAACAACAAGGAAATCATGTATTTCCTTGGAAAATGAAATATGCATTGCCCTTTGAAAGGTGGCACCAACGTTCTTTAGCCCGAAAGGCATTTTAACATACTTAAATTTTCCCCACGGTGTGCTAAAGGTTGTCTTGTCTTGGTCATCCGGGTCAACAAGTATTTGATTGAAACCTGAAAATCCATCTAGTAAAGAGATTCTACATGACCCCACTACTCTTTGTAGGATGTGGTCCATTTTAGGCAAAGGATAGTGGTCTTTTAAAGAGACATGGTTTAAGTTTCTTAGGTCTACACACAATCTGATCTCACCTGATTTTTTCCTTGTGGGAACCTGATTGGATACCCATTCAGAAAATCTGATGGGTGCTATGATACCTGCTTCAAACATTTTCTTCACTTCCTTTTCAATGAGGGGAAGAAGCATAGGGTTTATTCTTCTAAGTTTTTTCTTGAATGGTTTTTGATTTGGTTTTAAGGGGATGGTATGTTGAATCACTGAGGTGTCATAGGACTTCAAGTCCTCATAACTCCAAGCAAATACATCTTGGAACTCTTTGAACAAATCCACATACTTTGGTTTTTGATCAGGGGGCAGATTTTTGGACAATTTAATCATTTTGGGCTTTTCTGTTGTCCCTATATTGTGCTCTTCTAGGGAAGCATCTAGAGGCTCCATTTTTGGCTTTTTGGGCACATAATTATCGTCAAACATGTCTTCCAATGGAGTGAGGCCAGTAGGCAAAAATTTATTCTTTAGATCAATGAACTCGACCTCTGCTTTGGCTGTTTCATCTAAATGCATTTGTTTAAGCTCTTCTATGTTTGCATTATCAAAAACAGTTGGGTTAAGGATTTGTTTTGTTGTTGCAGCTGTTAGCACCTGCTGATTTTCGTTTGTTTGTTGCTGGGAATCGCTCATGGCCTCTATGTCAATGTTTACATTTGAAAACTCACCCTCAAGAGTGAGGAAATTGTTAATCTGGGCATCATTTTCAAATACTTGCCAGTCTTTAATATTGTTAGGAACAGCGGGCCTATGTTTTATCTCAACAGTAAAATGGTGATTTGGCTCGAAGGGAAGCTTGCATGTGCTAGCAAAAGTGGCTAGGCTGTGTGCATGTATGTTATGGTTTCTAGATATCTTGGCAAGCTCGGAATCAGTGAAGGTATTAAGTATTTCTGTGGCAGAAGCCCTATAGGCCCTCATTCTATTGTCATTAGTAACAAAGTTACCTTTCATTTGTTGTATGATTAAATCGGAGTCACCTAGAATGGACACTTTTGTAGCTCCTAGAACTTTGAGCAATTTTAGGCCTAAGAGGAGAGCCTCATACTCTGCCATGTTGTTGGTACATCTGAAATTTAGTCTGTAGGCATGACCTTCTGCATGATTGTCATGTGTATTGTGAATCCATATCCCTGCCCCTGCTCCTAAATTGTTTACTGAACCGTCAAACTCCAAATACCATAGGATTTTTTGATCTTGGCTAGCATTGGGAGTTGAAATCATTATTGGAGTGGGCAGATTTGGATTTCCTGTTTTGGGAGGTTCTCTTTTTGTGCTGGTTGCATTGTTTGTTTTGCCAGTTTTTTGGGTATGGGTAACCGATTCCTCACTTAGACATGATCCTTGTTCTAAATCTAAAGGCTTATCACCAATTAGGGGACGATCATCATCATTGAAAAGAATAAATGAATCCATGTTAGAATGGATTGAGTAAATTGGAAAAGTTTGGGACTTTTCCTCACTAATTACTGCATACTTCATCAGTGTTTCCCTGTACAATCTCTTTGGTTGCCCAAAGAAAGATATAGTGGCATAAGAGAGGTCACGTTGGAGGGATCCTTGGAGTTTTTCTCCCCAAGATCTTGATAAGAGCATCCCATATTTTGGTGGAATGTCGGCAACTACTATGTCCATTAGGATTTTCTTGTTGGGAAATTGAACTAGAGACACACAAAGGTCTTTGATTAAGCCTAAACACTTGACCTGATTTGAGTCGAAGGAGAACAAATCTTTGTAGGGTCTTGTGACATCAAGGTTTAGCTTTTCCATTACATCTTTGGGCATAAGATTGTGTGAGGCACCTGAGTCAAACATAGCATTATGCAAGATCTTGTCATGTATGTGCAGACTGACATAAAAGGGTGGAACATATCCATATGTTGATTTTCCATTAACTTCTAGACCAAACAACAGCTTAGGGGTATCATCCAAAACATTTACATCATCCTTGACTTCTGGCATTTGAAGTGACCTTTGAATTTGTTTCCTATAAACATCATGCTTGGCAAGTTCTGAGAGGGGGATGGATATCTTAAGTTTTCCAATCTCAGCTTCTAGGTTAAATGGTTTTTCCAATGGAATCTTTGCGTTAGCTGTAGTGGATTTATCCTTCTCAAGGATATTTTCTGTGTTTTCCTTTTGATTATCAACGTTATGATGAATGACACTTTGTGGTATTTCTATTTTGGGAATATTTTTAGGTGTGTTGTTCATGTCTTCTTTCGAGGAAGAAGGAAGAAGAGGTTGATCAATAGGAGGTTGTATGTCTGTTATGTCCTCTACAGTCACTTGGTGCAGGTTTGGGACAGAAATATCAGCTGGTTATATTATGATAACCTTGCCTTTAATCTTGTTGGGATGTTTGTTATCTTTTGTCTTGCTAGGTGCCGGGACATCAATGGTTCTTGTTCTCAGCTTATATTGTTTGTGGACCTCATACACAACAGAATCATAGCCTTGTTTAAAATCAAAAGACTCTCCAGACTTAGTCTGAAATTGATTTACATCATGGTAGTCTTGATCTTCTTGAGTGAGAAAAATTTGTTGCTCATCCTTCGAATCTATCAAGTTCATGTGAGTCTCTTCTATGGGCTCACTAGAAGTGGATGCCTCTGTGTAGTTTTCTTGGAAAGGAGGTCTTATATAACGGTCTGGGCTAGATCTGGCAGCATTTGTGTTCTGAGTTTTCCTAAAATTTGGGTTCCTTATGGTGTTGGGCTGTTGTCCCTCCCATGATGATTTCCTCTCAACACTTTCCACTCTATCTCCCAGCCTGTGCATGACACTGATAATAGCATCTAGTTTCTGGTTGAAGGTTGAGGGTTCTTCCTTGAGGGTGGTTCTTCTCTCAATTCTAGCTCTGTTTCTTTTAGCAATCAGGTTTGCCTCCACACTAACAGCAACATTTTGCATTTCTGCAAGGCTTTGAGGGGCTCTTTCCCTTAACTGATAAGCCATATCGGGATCAAAACCATCAGGGAATTTGTACAAAGCAAGATCAGGTGGAGGTCTTAAGTTCTGTGGTATTGCATTATAAACATTATTAAACCTTGCACAGTAGTCTAAGACAGTCTCCTGAGGGCCTCTTTTGATAGTGTCATATTCAGATAATATGTGCAAGGGATCTTTCCTTTTCTCCCATCTGTTGATAAATGACTGGTATAAGGCGTCTGGGTCTGCCATGGAATTGGCTGGGAGTGCTCTAAACCAAGTCCTGACATCACCTGTCAAACTTTGGACAAAAATCTTCATTCTCACACTATCATCGTCAATCTCATAACTCTCAAAGTAGTCCTGCATTTTCTTTGTATGCTAAAGGGGTGTGTAGGCACTTGTGCCATCAAAATAAGTTATTTTAGTCTAGTAATCCTGAGGCATAGCCCCGGGATTAGCAGGCAGCTGTAAAGGTGCATATCTGTTAGCCATATTCACAGGGATAAGTGGAACAATTGGAGAAACTGGGATAATAGGAGTAGTAGTGGTGGTATGAGTAGTGAACAAAGGTGTAGAAACGGGACTTGGAGAAGAGGATTATGAACAAGGGGATGAACGGAAGATAAATTTGATAGGGGTCGAAACATAGCTTGGTTGAACTGCCTCAAGAATGGTATCAACAAAATCTTTTCTTCGCTTTGTTAGCACTTGAAATTTCACATCAGGCTGAGAAAGGTAAACCTCAAGGCTACATCAAACCATTTAGCCTCATAGCTAGCCCTACGGGGCAGGAGAAGGCTCTCTCCGGTCTATCTCGTAAAATATTCAATAGACGAGATTACCAATAGGGTAACACTGATTTTAGGCTAGTAAACTGATCAAAAGGGTTGATTTGGGGTTTTTAGGGTTTTTGGTGGAAAATTGAGGGGATGGAAATTTTGGGTGCAGGGATTGGACACAGTTTCTGCAGGGGGTTCTTTGGGGCGAGGTAGGAGACAGTATTGATGCCTTTGATTGAAGTGGATGATTAGGAATGATAGGTGAGAAGTTAAGGAGAGCAAACAATAACTTTGAATTCTCCTTAAACAGTAGAAAACATTGAAATTAAACAAACTTAAAAGCAGAGCATGGCAAGCATGAATTATTACTTTAACACTTCATTTGTTTAATGTGCAGAAGTAAAGAAAGGAAATGAATCACATAAAAAAGCTTACAATAACATTGAGAAACACACCATCAACACATGAGTCCACAAGAATCCCAAAGAGGACTGCAAAACCCTGGTCTTCCTTAGCCAAAAATTGCAGAGATACAGTGAAATAATACAATGATAGCTTCTCCCTCAAGAGTCCAACCATGAAAATGAGTATGAAAGTACATAATATAGATGATCTAACCTCTTTCCCTGCTTCTAGGGGTCGAGCTCACTGTCCTAGGGGCTGTTTCAACCACTTCTAGACTTAGCACTACAAACTAGGCAATCATAACAACTTGCCTCTATAAACTTGGAAACCAATTCATTCATTTAATTTTCACCTATTTCATGAATGAATCTTCTAGAAAAGATACATAAGAGTAAAAGTGTCATAAAAGTACATTAATTACATCAAATAGGATAATAATCCACCCCAAAAAGTCAAACATGGTCAAATCTGTGTTTTCCAGGCTGTACAGTGCATTTCTGGGCAATTCTGCTTGACATGTCGCGCCCCCCTGCCTGACATGTCACGCACCTTTGGAGCCATGTTTGGGGCACTTGCAGGTGGCCAAATTGGGCAAGAGTAGGCTTGTTGGAAAGGTATGTGAGTCTACTTTCGAACCCAACTAGAATTTCTGGATTTGGAGTTCATTTACCCTGTTAAAACTCAATTCTCCCAAGACAGCTTTCTGCAATTCAAAAAAGTGGTAGAAAGTCAAATTTTGCATGTTTTTTGACTTTCTAGAGGCCCAAAACTTCATAAAATCTGAAGTAAAACCATGAGCATATGTAACTTTGCATGAAAAATTTGGAAATGTTGAGTTTTTGTCAAATGGAGGTGCCGGGATGACGCATCTCACGGGGGGTGAGACGCGTTAATTAGCAAAAACCTGTAAATTGCCAAAAAATACCAAAAATGACCCAAAATGCTCAATTTATTTTTGAAATTTGTGCTGTGGCTGAGCTATTTAGTGCTATGCCCCTTCAAGGAAGCCTCAGCCAAGATACGGAGGGGATCGGGCCTTTTTCTCTGTTTTAGTGCCTTTACCAACCGCCTTTGAAGCATTTTCATCTTTGCTTTGCACACGTGCATCCGCGCCCAATAATGATTTTTCATGTTCCTCAGCAGTTTGTTATTTTTATTAGTCTTAGCCAAAAGCCTTTTCAAATGAGCATTGTCCCAAATAAACATAGATTCTCGATCTATGGGTCTCAAGTCAACAGGTCTCCTACGAGCCAATTCCCGGTCTTCACGAATTTTCTTCAGCTCATATAGCTTGTGCTCATCCTCCAATTGTTTGTTTCTATGCTCTAAATAGTTTATTATCCATTTTGCCATTAATAATTTCGTTTGCAGCGACTGAATCTCGGTACTTTGCTCTCGGATGATATCCTTGAGCTCTGTGCTAGGAGAACCGGCGTCAAGATCAATAACTGGATCACCTGACAATCTCTCCTCAATCATGGCTGCTTGCCCCTCTCTGATACCTGTGCTGCTGTCGGAAACGAGGCCCCTTCCACCTGGTGTGGAGATAACACTCGCGGTGCTGATGAAGAAGGCGAGACCCCTTCCACCTGGCGTGGAGAAAGTACTTGCCGAGCTGCTGCAAATAAGGCCCTTGGGCCTCTCTGATAGGTGACCTGAGGTGAGGAGCTGACATGTCTAGTAACAGGGATGTCATGCTGATGTGATGGTCCTCCCTCCTCGTGAACAACTCCAGGATGTGGGCGGTGATGGTATGTGAAAAACTCACGAGAGATGAACTCCTCCCTGAGATGCCTGCTGAGTCAACTGATGCAATACTACTAGCTGAATCAAACCATGATGGTAAAGGCTCCTGTACTGCTGTGCCAGGGTCTTCCTCTGCAACGTGGGCACCATCCTCTGAATGTTCTGAAAGAAGAAAACCGAAATGTTCATCATCCTCACTCGGGTGAAATGCATCAAGAGGTGAATGTGATATGAGTACAACAGTGAAAATATTCCCTCACAAGTAAAATAATGCATAATGAGCTTCACCATGGGAGCATACTCGCTTCTGAGAAACCTGAATGGAAACACACCTGCCATATGTCTCATGAATGGTGGCCGAATATAAGGCTCAAAGAAAACAAAATCTAACATCTTGTGCTTATTCCACACCTCACCAACATTAGGTATCCCTGTAGCCTGTGAGATCACCTCGGGTGTCAATATAAAGTTTACCCCTGCAAGGTTGACATGTCCATCATGCAAGTGTAAAACAAAAAGGCAGGCCAACTCTCGGTGGTGTTGAATCCGAGAGATCCTCTCGCAAAATTCGTAGCAAGACATGTACTGGAAACATGATACTGCCCAAAGGACAAGCTTGTAACTCTATCAAAGAGGTGGGCTCCTCTCGCTTATGATGTCCACCCTTACCACCCCTATGAGGCTGCCTCTGTTCCTCAATTTCTGCAGCCGATAATTGGTCATCACTTTGCTCATAAGTTTGGGTTTCTGACATAGTTTAGGAGCAAAGTGGACAAACTGTACTGCTGTTTCTGCCTGTAAAAAGTGCTGAATTCTATGCTGTTTCAAGGGAACAAGGACATGAGGGAAATATTAGGGGAAGGATCTTTTTACAGGGAATTAGGAATATAGGAACATAACAGGGAATTTAAGGAAAATATGCAAATAATTATGGCAAATAGAAATACATATTTATAATCAGGAATATTGGAATATCATTTGCAAAAATCATTGCATATGGGAATACATGTATAGAAAGTAAACATATGGGAATATGCATACATTCATTAACAGGGGAAAACAGGGAAAATTTACAAAATTCCCTACATATTCACCAACAATTTCTTGCAGTTACTCATGCATATGGTGCAACAAGATGAGGGTTTGAGTGTTTTGTTTTTTGATGCTTTTGGGAGAGGGGTAGGGTTTATATTTTTACAAGGAAAATGGGATATATGTAAATAGGGAAATTAGGGAAAAACACTGCAAACATCACTGCACATGCATCATCAAATTTCATGTATTTACATAGATATAATGAGGGGTAGGGTTAGGGTTTGATTTTTTATTTTTAAAGGGAAAGGGGTAGGGTTTATTTTCCTTGCAAATTTAAAAGGGAAATTGACATGGAAACATAGGGAAAATGAAATAGGAATGAAGAGAATGAGAACAAGGGGAAACAATGAAACAATAATAAAACCTAGCACCTTTTACAAATTTATAAACAGCCATATGGAGTGTTTCTTCTTGCACAATTTGATCATTACAAGCACATTCATGATCTTTCCCAAATAACTAGCAGCCATTCACAAGTTTGAAGGGCCTACCTCAAGCGATTCGATGAATTAAAGGAGGCTTGAGCAATTCTGAAATGAGTTGGGGGAAGGCAGTTTGACATGTCGCGTATCACGCCCAACAAGTCGCGCCCCTCTTGACGTGTCATGCCCATTGCAGAATTCCTCTGTGTGAGACCCTTTGACAGGTCGCGCACCTCCCAACAAGTCGCGCACCTATCTTGACAAGTCGCGCACCTGTCCTGAGCCCGATTTCAACCAGTTTCGCCTCAATTCACTTGGAAGTTTGCCCAATCTCTCTTGCAAGGGTTATGAATACACAATGAGAGTGCAAGGAGGGAGTTTGGGCCTTTATAGGTTTCATTTGAAAAAATTTCATGCCCAAACCCACTTTCTAATGTTTTTTTTATGACACTTTTAAACTTTACATGCTGTTGTCTTTTTGGTTTCCTTTTGTCTTGAAATTGACTGATTTAATGCTTTTGCTTGATTCTTTTTGCAGGCAGATCATCTGAGGGACCTTGGAAAGGGGACCAGGGTTGCATTTTGTTCACTGAAGACTTTCGAAATTTCATCACTTTTTACAAATAAATGAAAAATGACCTTGGCTTTAAAAACAAGGTTTTTAAATCCAAGGTGAAGATTAAATGTACCAGATAAAAATTTAGAAGAAACACCTTTACAATCATCCCTCTGGCTTACTGAACACTCATTGACTTTCAAACAGATGACCTTGTAATATTTTTGACCAAAACCCTAGACCTAGGAAATTGACCTCAAGAGAAGACAAGACAAGCTTGAAAGAGCTTTAATGACTGAAATGACCTAAACCAGCAATGCCAAGAGGGGTATAAACACATCAGCTCCTCCATCAGGGTTATGGCATGCCTAACGGGATGCAAAAATTGTCATTGATGAGACACCTACCTATGAAAAATGAAAAGAGTTTTGATCGCTGATGGAGGGCTCAAGACTGACTATAACATTAGCTCCAATGGGGATGGTAACTCCTTGGAGGTGCCAAGAACCTTAGACCTCTGGGAGAGCAGACCAGTGCTTTATTCTTTGGGCAATGGAGTCAACTTCTACACATGTGACCAAATTGAAATGACTTTATTTGACTTGGACAATTGACTGAAATCCTAGACTAACTTTGACACTAACTCACTTACTTTATGCAGAAAATAAACTAACTGAAACAATCTTGCAAAACTCACACCAACTAATCACCATTTTCAGAATTATAGCCTTCACCGCGGGCCCCAAACTGAAGATGGGAGATTAGTTTCACACTTGCTGGCAGAATGCAAATAAAATGGTAATTACAATGAGAGTGACTTAGAGTAGAAAATGCTCAAGTATAATACCTTTTGAGTAGCCGGGCATTCACCGACCCACCAAGACATTCATAACCATTCATTTCTTTGAGAAGAAAAGCATTAGGACCGCGATATGCTGCAATTTTGTAAGGACCTTTCCACAAGTTGTCGAATTTTCCATGTTTCCCTTTGTCTTCATTGCGGGCATCCCATCTCAAAAAAACATCATCAATCTGAAACTCATCTAGTTTGGCCCTTTTGTCATAGATTTTCTTTATGCACTCCTGCAACTTAAGGGAATTCTGATAAACCTCTGCTCGTGTCTGCTGTAAATGAATCATTTGACTGATCCGCCGTTGAATGGGATCCTCCTCACCATCAGCTTCTTGAAACAGCTTGGCTACTGGAACACTAAGTGAGGTAGGAAACACTGCATCTACTCCATAGACTAGTTCAAAAGGTGGCATACCAATTGACTTCTTTTGACTTACTCGATCAGCCCATAATGCATTTATTAACTTCTTGTGCCAGCTCTTCTTATTTATTTCCAGCAATTTCTTTATGATGTTCACTAGAGATTTATTCAAAGATTCAGCCAGCCCATTACCTTGCGGATGGTAGGCGGTCGAATGCCCCAAGATGATGTTATATTTATCGCAAAAATCAACCATTTTCTTCGATTTGAATGCTGCTGCATTATCTGTAATCAACTTATGTGGACAGCCGAAACGTGACAAGATATTACTTTCAAGAAAAGAGATAATTACCGAGTCCGTGGCTTGCCGGGTGGGAATGGTTTCAATCCACTTCGTGAAGTAATCTGTGGCATTCAAGATCCATCAATGCTTCCCTGAAGATGCCGGGTGGATTTCGCCAATAAAATCCAAGCCCCATTGCTGAAATGGTGTGCTGATTTCAACGGGTTTGAGAGGCAACGACTGTAATTTCTGCTTTCCTTGAAATATTTGACATTCATGACAGCTCTTTACCACTTTATACACATCAGAAAATAAAGAAGGCCAATAGAAACCAGCTCTCAAGATCTTATTAGCTGTAGTCTTCCAAAATAAGTGACCCCCACAGTCACCTTTATGAAAATCTTCCACTGTTGTTTTAGCTTCCTCTTCGACCAGACAGTTCAGCAATATGCCACCGGGATCTTTCCAATAAAGTGTAGATTTGATAATACAAAATTTAGAAGCCTTTAGTTTCAATATTCTAGCTTTGTTTCTAGGCATTCCAGGGGGTGAAGACAAATTTTGAAGCACATAAACTATATCAGCATACCATGGAGAAGACACAAAGATATCGGATACCTGTAGAACTGAATTTTCTTCATCTTCATCAGACAAGGCAGCAATTAAATTGATATCAAGGAGGTGAAGATTTGTTTCATCCATCAACTTAGCAAGACCTTGACCTTTAATCAACTTGGTAGGCTTAATTTCTACATCATACTCTAATAGTGCAGCGATCCATTTACCCCTTCTTCCTTCCGGTTCCATTTGTACTAAAACATCCTTCACAGCTGCATTGGGAACATATGCTAAAATATGAGAATTCAATATGTATACCCGGAAATCTTTCAAAGCTTTGATCAGCGCCAATTCTTGCTTCTCAATGATATTATAATTTAGTGCTCTGTCTCTTATGATGCGACTGAAAAAAGCTATGGGCCTTTCAACTCCATTTCTCTTTTGCATCAACACGACTGCCAACGTATACTCGGAAGCAAATGAAAACAAAATAAAATCCTGTGTGTAATCTGGGCTGATCAAAGTTGGGGCTGAAGATAAGATTACCTTTATCAAATTAAAAGACTTCACCACCTCTTCGGTCCATTTGAGTTCGCTGTCCTTCTTGAGCATATTGGTTATCTCTCTAAGATGTTTGGCAAGATTGGGGATGAAGCGACGCAGAAAATTTAATTCACCATTGAAGGACTGAATTTCTTTCTTTCTATGGGGCTGCTCCAATTGCTGAATTGCTTCCACTCGCGCAGTATCTATATGAATACCATCTTTAGAAATGATGTGACCCAGCAGCTTTCCTTCGCTCATAGCAAAAAGACTCTTCTTCGGATTCAATGAGATGCCATACTTTCTGCACTTTTGAAACACCTTAGTCAAATGAAACAAATGCTCTTCATCAGATTTAGAAAACACGGTCAGATCATCAAGGCAAACAACTAAAAAGACATCCTTCTCATTTGCAAAGGCCATGTCCATTGCCCGCTGAAATGTGGCACCCGTGTTCTTCAATCCAAACGGCATCTTGGCATAATGAAATGTACCCCATGGAGTAGTAAATGCTGTCTTGTCATGGTCATCTTCGTGCACCAAAATCTGATTATACCCGGAGTAACCATCAAGCAATGACATCCTTGATGTCCCCACTACCCGCTGCAATATGTGGTCTATTTTGGGCAGCGGATAATTGTCTTTTAATGACACCTTGTTCAGATTTCTGAAGTCTATGCACAAGCGAATCTCGCCGGTCTTCTTTCTCATGGGCACTAAGTTATAAATCCAATCAGAAACCTGGATTGGCACTATGATTCCCGACTTATACAACCTGTTAACTTCCTTCTCAATCAATGGCAACAATTTAGGATTAATTCTTCTCAACTTTTGTCGGAAAGGCTTTTGATTTGGCTTTATGGGAATGGTATGTTGAATGATACTTGTGTCATAAGTTTTCAAATCTGAATAGTCCCATGCAAAA
>APFE031020695.1:47759-76122 GCA_000404065.3 Pinus taeda
TAAAGAAAGGAAATGAATCACATAACAAAGCTTACAAGAACATTGAGAAACATACCATCAACACATGAGTCCACAAGAATCCCAAAGAGGACTGCAAAACCCTGGTCTTCCTTAGCCAAAAATTGCAGAGATACAGTGAAATAATACAATGATAGCTTCTCCCTCAAGAGTCCAACCATGAAAATGAGTATGAAAGTACATAATATAGATGATCTAACCTCTTTCCCTACCTCTAGGGGTCGAGCTCACTATCCTAGGGGCTGTTTCAACCACTTCTAAACTTAGCACTACAAACTAGGCAATCATAACAACTTGCCTCTATAAACTTGGAAACCAATTCATTCATTTAATTTTCACCTATTTCATGAATGAATCTTCTAGAAAAGATACATAAGAGTAAAAGTGTCATAAAAGTACATTAATTACATCAAATAGAATAATAATCCACCCCAAAAATTCAAACATGGTCAAATCTGCGTTTTCCAGGCTGTACAGTGCATTTCTGGGCAATTCTGCTTGATATGTCGTGCCCCCTGCCTGAAATGTCGCGCACCTTTGGAGCCATGTTTGGGGAACTTGAAGGTGGCAAAATTGGGCAAGAGTAGGCTTGTTGGAAAGTTCTGTGAGTCTAATTTCCAACCCAACTGGAATTTCTGGATTTGGAGTTCATTTGCCTTGTCAAAACTCAATTCTCCCAAGACAGCTTTCTGCAGTTCAAAAAAGTGGCAGAAAGTCAAATTTTGCATGTTTTTTGACTTTATGGAGGCCCAAAACTTCATAAAATCTGAAGTCCAACCATGAGCATATGTAACTTTGCATGCAAAATCTAGAAATGCTGAGTTTTTGTCAAATGGAGGTGCCGGGACGACGCGTCTCACCGGGGGTGAGACGCGTTAATTAGCAAAAACCTGTAAATTGCCAAAAAATACCAAAAATGACCCAAAATTCTCAATTTTTTTTTGAAATTTGTGTTGTGGATGAGCTATTTAGTGTTATTCCCCTTCAAGGAAGCCTCGGCCAAGATACAGAGGGGATTGGGCCTTTTTCTCCGTTTTAGTGCCTTTGCCAACCGCCTTTGAAGCATTTTCATCTTTGCTTTGCACACGTGCATCCGCGCCCAATAATGATTTTTCATGTTCCTCAAAAGTTTTTTATTTTGATTGGCCTTAGCCAACAACCTTTTCAAATGAGCATTGTCCCAAATAAACATAGATTCTCGATCTATGGGTCTCAAGTCACCGGGTCTCCTACGAGCCAATTCCCGGTCTTGCCAGAATTTTCCTGCAGCACATATAGCTTTTGTGCTATCCTCCAATTGTTTGTTTTGCTGCTCTAAATACGTTGATTATCATTTTTTCCATCAATAATTTCAATTTTGGCCAGTGACCTGAATCTCGGTACTTTGCTCTCGGATGAGTATTCCTGAGGCTCTGTGCTAGCGCACGCCACGGCGTCACCACCGATCAATAACTGGATCACCTGACAAATCTCTCTTCAATCCATGGGCTGCTTGCCCCTCTCTGATACCATTGTGCCTGTCGGAAACGAGGCCCCTTCCACCTGGTGTGGAGATAACACTCGTGGTGCTGATGAAGAAGGCGAGACCCCTTCCACCTGGCGTGGAGAAAGTACTCGCCGAGATGCTGCAAATAAGGCCCTTGGGCCTCTCTGATAGGTGACCTGAGGTGAGGAGCTAACATGTCTAGTAACAGGGATGTCATGCTGATGTGATGGTCCTCCCTCCTCGTGAACAACCTCAGGATGTGGTGGGATGGTACTGTGAAAAACTCACGAGAGATGAACTCCTCCCATGACATGCCCTGCTGAGTCAACTGATGCAATACTACTAGCTGAATCAAACCATGATGGTAAAGGCTCATGTACTGCTGTGCCAGGGTCTTCCTCTGCAACGTGGGTACCATCCTCTGAATGTTCTGAAAGAAGAAAACCGGGATGTTCATCATCCTCACTCGGGTGAAATGCATCAAGAGGCGAATGTGATATGAGTACACCAGTGAAAATCTGCCTTCACAAGTAAAATAATGCATAATGAGCTTCACCATGGGAGCATACTCGCTTCTGAGAAACCTGAATGGAAACACACCTGCCATATGTCTCATGAATGGTGGCTGAACATAAGGCTCAAAGAAAACAAAATCTAACATCTTGCGCTTATTCCACACCTCACCAACATTAGGTATCCCTGTAGCCTATGAGATCACCTTGGGTGTCAATATAAAGTTTACCCCTGCAAGGTTGACATGTCCATCATGCAAGTGTAAAACAAAAAGGCGGGCCAACTCTCGGTGGTGCTGAATCCGAGAGATCCTCTCGCAAAATTCGTAGCAAGACATGTACTGGAAACATGATACTGCCAAAGGACAAGCTTGTAACTCTATCAAAGAGGTGGGCTCCTCTCACTTATGATGTCCACCCTTACCACCCCTACGAGGCTGCCTCTGTTCCTCAATTTCTGCAGCCGATAATTGGTCATCACTTTGCTCATAAGTTTGGGTTTCTGACATAGTTTAGGAGCAAAGTGGACAAACTGTATTGTTGTTTCTGCCTGTAAAAAGTGCTGAATTCTATGCTGTCTCAAGGGAACAAGGACATGAGGGAAATATTAGGGGAGGGATCTTTTTACAGGGAATTAGGAATATAGGAACATAACAGGGAATTTAAGGAAAATATGCAAACAATTATGGAAAATAGGAATACATATTTATAATCAGGAATATTGGAATATCATTTGCAAAAATCATTGCATATGGGAATACATGTATAGAAAGTAAACATATGGGAATATGCATACATTCATTAACAGGGGAAAATAGGGAAAATTTACAAAATTCTCTACATATTCACCAACAATTTCTTGCAGTTACTCATGCATATGGTGCATCAAGATGAGGGTTTGAGTGTTTTGTTTTTTGATGCTTTTGGGAGAGGGGTAGGGTTTATATTTTTACAAGGAAAATGGGATATATGTAAACAGGGAAATTAGGGAAAAACACTGCAAACATCACTGCACTTGCATCATCAAATTTCATGTATTTACATAGATATAATGAGGGGTAGGGTTAGGGTTTGATTTTTTATTTTTAAAGGGAAAGGGGTAGGGTTTATTTTCCTTACAAATTTAAAAGGGAAATTGGCATGGAAACATAGGGAAAATGAAATAGGAATGAAGAGAATGAGAACAAGGGGAAACAATGAAACAACGATAAACCCTAGCACCTTTTACAAATTTATAAACAGCCATATGGAGTGTTTCTTCTTGCACAATTTGATCATTACAAGCACATTCATGATGTTTCCCAACTAACCAACAGCCATTCACAAGTTTTAAGGGCCTACCTCAAGCGATTTGATGAATTAAAGGAGACTTGAGCAATTCTGAAATGAGTTGGGGGAAGACAGTTTGACAGGTCACGCAGCACGCCCAACAAGTCGCGCCCCTCTTGACGTGTCGCGCCCGTTGCAGAATTCCTCTGTGTGAGACCCTTTGACAGGTCGCACACCTCCCAACAAGTCGCGCACCTATCTTGACAAGTTGCGCACTTGTTCTGAGCCCGATTTCAACCAGTTTCGCCTCAATTCACTTGGAAGTTCACCCAATCTCTCTTGCAAGGGTTATGAATACACAATGAGAGTGCAAGGAGGAAGATTGGGCCTTTATAGGTTTCATTTGAAAAAATTTCATGCCCAAACCCACTTTCTAATGTTTTTTTTATGACACTTTTAAACTTTACATGCTGTTGTCTTTTTGGTTTCCTTTTATCCTGAAATTAACTGATTTAATGCTTTTGCTTGATTCTTTTTGCAGGTAGATCATCTGAGGGACCTTGGAAAGGGGACCAAGGTTGCATTTTGTTCACTGAAGACTTTCGAAATTTCATCACTTTTTACAAATAAATGAAAAACGACCTTGGCTTTAAAAACAAGGTTTTTAAATCCAAGGTGAATATTAACTGTACCAGATAAAAATTTAGAAGAAACACCTTTACAATCATCCCTCTGGCTTACTGAACACTCATTGACTTTCAAACAGATGACCTTGTAATATTTTTGACCAAAACCCTAGACCTAGGAAATTGACCTCAAGAGAAGACAAGACAAGCTTGAAAGAGCTTTAATGACTAAAATGACCTAAACCAACAATGCCAAGAGGGGTATAAACACATAAGCTCCTCCATCAGGGTTATGGCATGCCTAACAGGATGCAAAAATTGACACTGATGAGACACCTACCTATGAAAAATGCAAAGAGTTTTCATCACTGATGGAGGGCTCAAGACCGACTCTAACACGCTCTAGCTTCCTGAGGTTTCTTGGGATTAAATTTTGATTTTCAGAAGTAGCTGGGGGATTTGGGTTTGGATTTGATCTTGTATAACACGAATGATTTTTGGGAGCCAGCTTCTAGCTTGTTTTTTGGGGATTTTTCTAACAATATAGGCTAAACAAAAACTTTTTAAAGGTCAGATTCTTCCTCAGCAGAGCTTCGGACTGGATTTGTGAGATTATATGAGGAGTTCCCCAGTGGAGTCGCCATTATGTTAACACTCAGGTTGTCCTAAGCTCCTAAAGGGATACGACCGAGGTAACCACAAACCAATCTTTGGATTACAGGTTCTAGCCCACTTGCAATCAGAGAGGGCTCTCTCTTAATGATTTTAGCTTTGTTGATGATGATTTTAGGCTAGTTATTGGGTTCAAGGGATTTTGTTTGTTTTCGGGTGGAAGCAGGATGTTTTCAAGTAGAGAGGCAATGCATAGTGTGACAAGTCTCAAACCATTGGGCATGGAGTCGTGGAGTAAGACTGCTGGTGCGTTTTCTTGGTCACAAGAGGAAAAAGGGGCAAGGTAGCTGCTCATGAAACAATACTTAAGGTAAATGAAGATGGATTGCAGGCTAAGAAATGAGAGGCAACAAAGGATCTCTCAATCAGGTTAGCAGAAGGAAGATGAACAAGCTCTACCTAGGAGTAGCTAAGAATTCCTAGTTAACAGTCATTCATATGTGAATTAGAGCAAATATGAGCCATAAGGAATTCATATTTATGCCTAAATCAAGAGGAAAACATTAAGAAGCCACAGAAACTGAGCATAGAGTGCAGGTAAGCAAATTCTAAACCAAAATTTCATTCTGTGAATTGAGCATATGTGAAATTGAAATAACAGAGGTAAGGAACACTTATTGTTTCAGAAAGCAGCACAAGATTTCCCTCATTCACTCTTCAAAGACATCAACAACACATCAAATAGTCCATTCTCCAAGCTTTCAACAATCTTTGATTAAGTGAAACATATCAGATACAGAGTGAGTCTCTCTTGGAGTGCATTAACCAACCCTCCAACCCCCTATCTCTTAATACAGAGGGTCGTATATATAGAGAAAATATCTAAGAAATATTTATTACAGCAGATCTTAAACAAATATGAGGGAAATGAGTGCTTTAAATCATCTTATCTTGAAGTAAATGCATGAAATATTTATCTAAGTGCTGCGTTGGGGCAGCTGCTTCAAAATGAGTAGGAATGTGTTCTTTTCTGTTATGCGCTGGCCATTTATCATAACTGCACATTGGTCTCTGCTCCACTGCTCATGAGTGGCTTTGATGTGCAGTAACTATGATTTGAGAAGCTTTAAATGGATTTTACTATTTCTTTGACTTGCTGGGGGCTCTTTAATGTTTTATGAGCTTCGAGTACTGAGAAAATATTCGCTGATACACTTTGCCGCAACACTGATACATTTTGCCGCAACACTGATACACTTTGACATGAGTTTTGGCTTCTTTCTGCTTTTGATACTCTTTTAATTGCTAAATCGCCCTTTTTCTGCCCTTTCAAGGCAAAAACGACTGTTGAAGAAAACGATTCCCCATTTCGGCCTATTTCCCGTAGCGCTAATTGTGCATCGAAAACTGCCTCAGATTTTGAATCTAGGCTTCCTAAGCAGTGATTTCGCACTTGCGCGCTTTTTTTGCGGGCGACGTCAGCATGACGTTATCCGCCAATTCCCAAGTGTACTTATGGTTATATTTCAACCAGGGGGAGGGGATAAGCATATAGGGGAGTTATTAACATAGTTTTAGTAGGGGAAGGGGAGATAGATAGGGAGTTACATATTTAGAGTTAGTAGTTAATATGAATTGTGACAAGAAAGCGCTAAGTGTATAACTCTTAGGCTATAAAGGGGAAATGGGACTTATAGAGGAAGTATGAACATTCCTTGAGTAAAGCAGGTTTTTACCAAGGCAATTGATATGAAAATGATGAGACTAAGAGATATCAAGTAGATCTTGACCTCTTCTGGGAAATTAGTGAGTGATTTAGGGAATAAGAAAGAAGGGGGAAGTTAGTTATGCCTCGCTTGAGTTCCTCCAAATGAAAACTGCCTGATAATTGTGACCTAAATAGATATGACATTTGAAAACATGAAATTGATCACAAATCAACATTCTGGAACCTCAAAACTACCTACCCAACCTACTTACCTAGCATTTTTTCTTCTTTTGGTTTAGGTGCTTGAACTTGCAGACCCTGACTATCCTTTTTTCTTTTGACTGGCCTCCTATCTACATCTACGCTTATTTCATCCAAGGCCTCAGATTAAGCTATTGAGCATCCTTGCTTCTCTACCTGTCTAGGAATCTGCCAAGATTAAGCTGTTTGGACAGATAATGATTCACTATATTCTACAACAAGAAATTGAAACCTAGGGAGACCAAGATTAAACTGTTTGGACCTCCCTTTAACTAAAAATTCTTCAAAAATGGAATATCACATCAAAATTGGAACACAACAGTGGCAATTAGACTAGCACACTCTCATGGCATCCTTCTTTGGCCTCTGTAGCAACTATGGAACATTGCAGCATGCAAAGTATGACATATTTGGCATGTAAAAATGTCAATCACGAAAGATGAGTAACTTGCTGCAGCAGGAGGCTAACAGGGAGAAACCATGTGAATTCTTTATGAGGATCTTATCGCCATGCATAAAATAGTTGTCGTCTTGCACGACATGTAACAAAAGTGTAAGGATAATGCTAAAGCCCTCAAGGTTGTCCATACAAACATCGTTTCCATGCTTGAGTGATCAACACAATACAAAGGGGCATCGTTCAAATTGGAAAAGAAAAAAAGGCAATAAGTAGAGTTGTAGAAAACACAAGTGTGGATGATAATTCAGAGTAACAAAGAACTCACCTCATTCATCACCAATATTCAGGCCTCCTATGCACGATTGTAAAACAACATGGATTTCATGGTGAAATCGCACATGATCCCATTAGTTGGCTCACTCACTAAAGCCAAACATACAAATCAAGTTAGGAGGTAGGTTGAAAAATACTTGATTAGTTTAGAATGATCACTTTGAAGGAATACCGTGAAGTGAACATGCAAAATATGCATAAGTAGATTGGTGGCCCTATCCAAGTCAATACATTGTTTCTCTTACTAAAGAAGGAAACTCATACCAATTCTAAATCAATGTACCCAGATGCCATGGAGGCTAATCTATGCTTCTAGCTTGATCCCATCACACAGTTTGGGGAAGTCATCGCATAGTACAAATCTTGTAATTTCCATGTGATCGAGAAACTACAAATTGAAGTTGTTGAGCTAGAGTTTCCCCAAACTCAAGCTTAACTTTTTTTGTCTTATTAGTTTGTCTAGTTGGCTCTACCCAATTTTGTCCTATATGGGTACGAGTATATTGTAATATTATTTTGTAATTAATTTATAAGTGAAATTCCAAGTGTAAATTGTGGAATGTGAAGATTCATTTTGGAATGAAGTTGAAGAGTGATGAGGGAAGTCCAAGAGTCACAAAAGGGATATGAATTGTCACCCTTTTTTTATAAATATGTCCTCATAACTCATGTAAATATATTTTTGGGATCCAAGCTTTTGGCTACGCTTTGCCATAGGATTAGGATCTTGGGATTTTTTTTGAGAGAATCAACTTCTCCGTAGCATAGAGAGAGTATCTTTCTTTGGAGGAGTAGGTGTAGAATTCATGTTCCACTATTGGGACTAGTGGTTTTTCAATGGTATATGTATGCTTAGAAATTTCACTTTAATAAAATCTCAGAGCCGACACTTTTTCATGCATATATTGTGAATATAGTAGGACTATTCTTGTTGTGTTTGCAATATATATTATTTCATTTATGATAACACTTATTAACTATTTCGTTCGAATTAGTATGAATCTTGTTGAATGCATGTTGTTGTACATTTCCATCATGGTTAACTTGTTAACTATTTTGTAGGCTAACTTGTGATGCCTTTTATGCTCGTGTGTTCTTTTCAACCTACATACCATTACATGCTTCTAAGGGGCTCTCTCACTTTCCCTTTGTCATGTTCAAACCTTTCATACATCACACTTAACTGTTCATAGATTCACACACTTGTTTCACTAAAGTCATGAATACACCATTCTATGCATTATTGCAGCCAAGGCATATCATTAAAACCCATTTCTTCAACAACAAGGTCGTATTTCAGAGGCGGATCCTACTCCAAACATTGTGAAGTATAATTGGGACGTCATACCAGGGAGACCCCTTAAATGTTGGAGAGTCCAACACTGTCAACATTTTTGCCACTAAAAGGAGGGCCAGATGACAAGTTGAGCCAGCGAAGTCTATTTGAACTTTCCTTACCTTTTAATGGCTTCTTCCCATATCTTAACCCCGACATGTTTTTCCATAATTGCAGATCTGAAAGTTCCCATGGGGATAATTAATGGCTTGTCAAATATGAAGTTCAATGGCAAGGGTGGAGCAACCATTCTCAAGAACACTTCTCTCTTTCTTGAATTTTTCAATCAACATGATATTCGCTATGAGGATACTACTTGTAGGTCATTTGTTCTCACGTTCAAAGTGCACGTTAAGGAATGGTGTTACACATTTCCAACCACTTCTATTGACTCTTTTGAACATCTTGTCAAAGAGATTTTCTGATCCTTTGATAGGTATGATTTTAAATTTGTATATAGGAAAATCATGCATCTCATAAAAGCACCTAATGAATCCTTAACCATTTTCATGATTGCTTCATTCATTTTTATTTTGAATTTTCTGATCAGATGATATTGATTGGAATTTTATGAAATAGAAGTTCCAATTTGTTGTTCATATTTTGATGAATCCAACATAATATGAATCTTTTGAAAGTCTCTCAACATACACTATTTATGGAACTCCCAAATCTGTGACAAAGGAAGTTGTTGTTCCAAGTGACTCTTTGTCTTCCTCTAATTTGAAAACTCCATTTATGTAGGTTGACTTTGGAGAACTTGTGTGTCCATCCATTGATCTACCACCATCTTCCCTCACCTCACATATTTAGAATTTAAACACAAATTTGGACCATGGATCTGTTTTTTTGGTAATGTGCTTTCTCCTCACCCTCCATTTGTTGGTTCTTTTGGTCCTCTTGATTGTGACTTGTTATTGGTTTCAATTGTTTCTTCTGATGTTCATGAGGATCAAACTCAGGATGGAGTTAGTGTTGATTAACAAACTTCTAATATCATCTATGATGACTATGTGTGGGATTCTATTTTTGAACAAGATAATGTGTTATAAGTTGACATTTCTCCTTTCTCAACACTCCCTCATTATCATGAAATTTTCCATGATTCTGTCATACCTGTTGAATATTTTGAAGGAATAGTTCCTGACGATGTTAATTTTGATCATACTCAGGACTCGTGGAATGCCAATTTTACAGTTGAACTCAAAGAGGAAAATTATTCTCTTCTTGATCTCCCTAATCCATAATTAGATCATTTTGAAGAAACATAGGATGGAATTTCTTATTTTTAATCTTCCCCTCTCTACAGTTTGTCAGATCAAGCGGATGTCTTTTCTTTCGATGTTGAACTTTTTGATCATGGTTTTCATGATTTATCCATCAATTCATCTAGTCACGGCTCTTATTTTTGTGATATTAATCTTTCTAAGCCACTAGTTTTTGATGATCTACCATCCGATGCCTTGGAAATATTGCAAGTTGTCAAGGCACTTCAGCCCGCATTGATGGTTATGTCAGGTTATCATAGTCTTGAAGTTAGTCCCAATCATGATTAGGGTAGTGCTTTATCTTTCAAGGATTCTCATCATTTGATCATGCAAATTGAAAATAAATATTTTCCACAATATTTGCACCCTCCATATGTTTTGCATGATGGTATCGCTCAATCATTGGAGGAATCATATCTGGAAGGCTCGTTTGCGAAACAGAAGTTTTTTCACATTATTTATGGTTGTTGAGTTTATAAGATCGAAAGGGTTCTCTTGCATGCCACCCTATTGCAATGTACACAAACACCATGCATCCACAAAGTGTTTTTCATATTCTTTTCTATCGTATTTTTCTGCGCGTATTTTTGCTCTTTGAATGTTGTGGCATGTATTGATTTATCTTTCTTTTCTACTGTTATTATTGAATATATTTCTTAATATGGATTCCCTTGCTCATATAGATTAACCTATGCATCGGTTGTTGCACTAGAAGTTTCATTTTATGTAAGCCTAGCCTTCTCATCTCCCTTCTTCTTAAAATCTATTACCAGGGTTCCAGGATCTAAATACTTTGGGATGATGATCTTCATAAGCATAAGAACAACTAGTTTCCTTATTACATTGATATTAGGAGAATATATTTTCCTCCTTATTGGCCTTATAAGACATTCCTCTTTGATGAAATTATAGTATATAGGAACATATTTAATGGCTTGCATTGGGGGAATCTTAACATAATTTTTTCAAATCTCCCAGAAGTTTTGCTTCTTCTACAGTGTGTTCTTTGTGAGTGGTCAAAATTTTAGGATAGGGCGATATGTTGACTTGAGGTGTAGGCTCTTCCTCCTCTTCCTCTATATTTTCTGTTGGATAAGGTGAGTGAATGATCCAGGATCTTTCCTTTGGTGATGTTAAACAAAATTTCTTAAAGAGCATGAAAACATGATAAATCATGCAGAAGCAAGACAAAATGAAGACATTATAGACAATGCACCAAGATTTGTTAATGGAGCTCAACAACATGTGAGCTATGAATTTGGGCGCAAATTCAAAGTGAAGAGGCATTTATTTTATCTCAACAAAATAATGGCAAGGACATGGAAATACCTCACATCTAGGAGTGACCTAAATATCCACTCCTCAAAATGCAACATACTCGATACCAACAACTCTGCCTCAGAATTATGAAACTTTAGAGTATAAACACAACCACATTATGACATGTGAAATGTTTCCTTGAAGTTTGTGCCAATAATTTAAAATCCCGTGGAGGATTCTTACATGAGACCTTAGATATACTGCTCATATCCCAATTTTGACTGCACTAGTGGATTCCTTGTGAAATTTCAAGAAAAATGAGTATAAACTTAACTGCCTTTTGACAAGTGAAGCTCCATCTCGTGAAATGTGGAAATCATTATTGACACACATGAGATTCAACCATGAGCCCTCATATCTTCTACTCAAATCACAATTCTAACTGCACCGGTGGATTCCTCTTGAAATTATGAGAAGAATGACTATAAACATCATACGGTTTTGTCATCATCACTGTTGGACCTCTATGGGAATCTCAACATCAAAAAACATGCCAAAGCATCAGAATATACTAAGAATATTCATAAAATATTCTTGTGAATATTTTTTCTCAAAATATGTGCCTGTACTGAGCCACAACCACATCGTACTAGTTCCATGTTGGTCCTCCTTCATGGTTTTGTTGTAGGTCGTTGGCACCCCCTTTATAATGCATGAAATATAGTTTTTTAAAGTAACATGGGTGGAGTTGCAAAGGGTACTAATGGGTTGTTGGTTCGAAACAAATTAATTAAGTATGGTGGTTGGTGGGGGTCCTAGGGTCAAACCCACAGGCCCCCTCTTTTATTTTAGTTTTAAAATAAATTTTAATATATTATAATTTAACCTCCACCAAATTTAACACCACTACTTCCAAATTAAACCACATCCAACAACTTAAGCATGTCGCTAACTTGGTTTTGGAGCTCTTCTAAATTTATCCAAAATTCTGCCAAATTTAGCTGGAAGTTTAGACAAATTGCCAAATTGACCCTGTCGCAAAACTGAGTTGGAGCTCCACTAAATCTGTCATGTGCCACGTTTGATAGTCCAACTACAAGGTGCTATGTTGGGAACAGGTCCCCTAGGGTCAATTTTTGGGTTAAAAGCCCAAGTTTTGGGGCTAAAAGCCCAAGTTTTGTATAAAGAATGAAAAGTTTCCACATTTTGTGGTCACGGAGAGTGAAGATGTAAAGAGTCAAAAAGGGTTTCTGCCCTTAGTTTAGGTAAACTGTGTTTAGGTAAATTGTGTCGGCTTGATGAGATCCACCCTTGGTCCATGGACCATGGGATTGTATAAAAAGAAAGCCTTAGAAGAGTCTAAGGCAGTTCAGTTCCTAGGAAATCTTTAGGTAATTGATTGATGTAATGGGTATGTGAGAGCTAAGAGCAAAGAGTCTTAGCGTAGGAAAGAGGCTCTGCAGCTAAGTGCACAGAGGCCTAGAGTAGAAATCCACAGCTGAGTGCGCGGACCCCTGTAGCTGTGTGCGCAAGGAAGTTAGAGTTTGTATTGAAGATCTGAACCATCAATAAAGAGAATTATTCTAGAGATATTTGTGTATGAGCTATTTTACTTTTGTTATAAATGTATGCGGCTATGTTATGTTGAATACTGTGTTTATGACTTAATGACGTATTGATGCGCGAATCTATGTATTTTACTTTATCATATGAACACAAGTAAGAATATCTGTTTACGCAAAGATAATCATAATGCATGTTGAAGTTATCTAATACTTAAGAAAATCTGGGTAGACACAGAAGTAGGGGTAGTTACAGAGGCACGAAAGTGTCTAAATTTCCTATTTAGGGTATGTGAAGGACAATCACAAACCTTCGGAGAGGTCTTGAAGCCGAATAAGAGAAGTATATGGATAAGCTCTAAAGGGAATATCAATTCACGCGAAGGAATGGTTAGGGTATAAAACGACATCACAACTATCTCAGGGTGCAAAAACTTGGTTCCTGCATCCCCCCATATTGCTTCGTGTGAGACTTCAGTCCACGCTTTGTGGATTGATGCTGAAAGGGCCAGTAGTGTAGGGATTTTCTTGGCTAATTAATGCTAAACCTAAGTCAGGGCCCATCAAGCCAACAAATGGTTTTGTTGTCGAGATCAGGATTTGCATAACAAGATGTGTGATGTTGCATCACTGAAATCCAACTAAGAAGGAGATTGAAGACTGGTTGGATAGAAAGATCCATGAATTCGTTTCACAAAAGAACAAGAATCTACAATTGACGAAAGAACAGTGGTTGGATAGATACATGTACATAGAGATACACGAGATCTTCTTTTGTTCCTTCCCGATCGAGTTGTACAAGTGGATTGAGAAATTGGAAGACATCCAAGGAAGGTGGAGGCTTGACGGTCTGATAGTTTGAACCCTGGAGTTAGTGCGGATATTAGAAGCCTCCGAAGATAAGAGCACACGTATTGTCGATCATTGGCTTGATCGTATCATAGGAGGGTTCGTGACAGAGTTTGCGGTTGATACCTCGGTCAATTATAGTGAAGTAGAGTGCCAGTTCTTCAAGGGGCCACGATGTGAGTATTTAAAATCATTAAATACTTGGATTAAGATGCTCTTGTGTGAAAAGTAGGTTATGCATCTACCTTGATGTTTGGGGCTACACGAAGTGGAAGGACATTCAGGAACAAAGGGAAAATAGGCCCTGAATATAACCCATTAATTGAACCTCCTCTGAGTGATGCTGAGGAAACAACATAGGCATCTCCGCAGAGTGTTGTTTAGTTGATAAAGAAAGTGTTTCGGTGAATACCCCATCCACCCACACTACCTCCGTCTTCACCTTTGCTGCATACACCTTTGCCTACACCATCGCCACCTCCACCACCATTCAATATGGTGAACTTAGTAAAGCTACTTGTGTTCAAGGGCATTGGAAATGAAGATCCAGACTAGTTTTGGTTCGTTGTGAAGGTTGTATGGGAAGCTCAGGGCGTCACGGATGATCAAATGAAGAAAGAAACATTAGTTAGTTCTTTGCAGGATTGTGCACTAATGTGGTACATTAAGTACTACACTAATAACCCGACGTCTGCGTTGGAAGATATCCAGACCCCGCTGAATAAGGAATTCAGTAGACCTAAGTCTAAAGTATAATCAATTGTGGGATTCAAAGAGATCATGATGAAGCCTGATGAGCTGCCCTAGGATCTGGATTAGAGATTGAAGTGTACAATCCATGAAGCTAACATGAATCTGACTGATGGGTAGCACCGCGAATGGTTTGTGGCTTTGTTCCTACCTCATCCAAGGGTTGCACTGTCACAGCAAAAGATTGGCACCTAGGTGTAAGCCCTAGAAATTGTGATGAGATTTCATGAGACACCGATGCAAGATGCTAATCTAGGGGTTCAGCAGATTCATGCACAGTTGCAGAACCTTTTCCTAGAAATGTAGAGTCTAAAGAAAGATAGAACAACTCGACCTGAGGTGCACAAAGAAGTTTGGTGTTTGAAGTGCAAAAGCCAGGGGCATGACAAAGATCACTGTCCAGTTTTCACAAATTATGTTGCAGTAGGGGGACCAATGCCTCTGAGGCCTAAAGCTCCAATCGAGCCAAGTACAGGGCCCGCGCTATGGTGTGATATCTGTCATGTAGTTGGAAAACATGTGACAGACAATTGCCATTTACTGCAAAAATTTGTACAGACACCGCAATGGCTCTTTTGCAACTTATGTCAATCAGTGGGTCATGATGACTGCAATTGCCATAGTTATGAATTAATTATGGACATAACACCTGCATATAAGGTGCAGGTAGAAACCCGGCCTCTAAACCAAGGTGCTGAGGGAGCACGAGGTGACTATTAGGGGCGTGGATGAGACCGAGGTGGAGGAGGACCTGGTAGAGGTCGGGGCAGGTCATTTGTTACAACTGTGGGGGACCAAGACACTACATGTGAGATTGCCCAAATCTGACGCATCTATCATGTTGCTATTGTACTCAGTTTGACCACGTGACGAAGGATTTCCCTATATTATTAGGTAATATATGCGAAAAGGGGGTGTAGCCTCAGCAGCCGACTCAGAACCTATAGATGATGAGGGATGAGCCTTGTGAGGAAGATCGTAAGGTAAATATTGTGCTGCAAAGGGGAGCAATGATTGGTGAAGATAAGGGGAAGCAACCTGAAGAAGGTGAGTGGGTCCAGAAAGCACCAAAAAAAGAGGTCAGGTTTGATTTAGAATGCGCAAGAGAAACATTTATGGAAGCGAAGAAAAGCTTCGTTGAGGCCTCTACCTCAGGAAGTCAAGAGAAGTCGGCTGAAGAAATGGACCCCTCGATGACTACTACTTTCTTGGATAAAATGCTTGCAACAGGCATCATTGAACCAGTAGAAGAGTCTAATTGGGTAAGTCCAATGGTAGTTCTGGACAAGAAACAGAAGGATGAGATATGGATATGTGTAGATCTCAGGAAGTTTAATGATGCTTGTGTGCATGATCCTTTCCCAACTTCGTTTACCGATGAGTGCTAGATAATGTTGGCGGCCAAGAAGCATATTCATTTACTGATGGGTTCTTAGGGTACCATCAAATCAAGATCGTACCGAAGGATAGAAGTAATACGACCTTCGCAACTGAATGGAGATGCTTCTAGTATACTATGATGCCTTTTGGGCTGAAGAATGCGTCGGCGATCTTCTCACACATAGTCATCGCAATGTTCAAAGATTTCATTCACAAATTTCTGGAGGTATACTTTGACGATTAGACAATGTTTGGACTAGTAAATCACCATGTAGCAAGTTTGCCGCTTGATGCTGGATACATGCCGGAGGTACCAGATCACACTCAATCTAAAGAAATGTTTGTTCTGCATCCCTTTTGGGATCTTGCTGGGTCATGTGGTATGCAGACGAGGCTTGATGATAGACCCTACTAAGATCATGGTTATAATAAATTTGGAGGCACGAAGAAGTGTGAAACAATGACGTGCAACATTGGGGCATACAAGATATTACAGAAAGTTCATCAAAATCTATGCCCAGATTACTGCATCAATGGAGAAATTGTTAAAAAAGGATGCTACATTTTGTTGGAATGAAGAATGTTAGAGGAGCTTGGATGTACTAAAAGAAACAAAGTTCACTACATTGATCTTATTCTTCCTGGATTGGAAGAAGAAATTTCATGTGCATGTGGATGCATCATGTATTGCGCTGGGAGAAATATTGACACAGGCTGGTGAGGGAGAATTAGATCATCCTATAGCATTCACAAGTAGGAAGCTATCTAGAGCCGAGAAGAATTATTTAATGACATAGCATGAAGGTATGGCTATGGTATACCCGCTCCAAACGTTTAGGCACTACTTTCTAGGCAGACACTTTAAGATGTATATAGACCATTATGCATTGAAGTACTTGGTGAAAAAGCCTGTGTTAGGGGGAAAATATGCAGATGGTTATTGTTGTTTCAAGAATATGATTTTGAGGTTATTGTGAAACCAAGATGATTGAATGATGGGCCAGATCAACTGTCGCGCATTGAAATAGTGGAGGAGCCTACTAATTTGGAGGAAGGGCTACCTGACACACATATATTTGTAGTACATATCATGGACAACCACTTTGAATATATTATACACTTCCTAATGACGAGAACGAATCTAGAAGGATATACTAGCCAACAAAAAAAGAAATTGGTGGTGCACCCAACAAACTTTTCTGTCATTGCAGGGCACTTGTATAAAATTTGATCAGATGAAATACTATGACATTATGTGCCAGAATTTGAATGAAACAACATCCTCATTGAGGCTCATGGAGGAATCGTGGGAGGACATTATGAGGGAAAAGCAACAATGCAGAAGATTCTACGCACTGGGTTGTGGTGGCCGAAACTGCATAAGGATTCAAAAGCGTATTATAGGGCATGTGATGCATGCCAAAGGACTAGAAAACCATCGCAGAGGGATGAGCTTCCTCTGAACCCGCAGATATCATTATAGCCATTCGAGAAATGGGCAATTGACTTTGTAAGACCAATTCAACATCCAAGAAAGAAGACAAGTGTGCGATACATCATCACCGTGACTGAGTATTTAACCAGATGGGCAGAGGGGTAGCCTGTGAAGGACTATACAAGTGAAACAACAACAAAATTCATCTTTGAGTATGTGCTAATGAGTTTTGGTTGTCCAAACATTTTGATGAGCGATCACGGTACGCATTTTCTTAATGAAACGATCAGCGCGTTGACGGAGGAATTTCAGGTTTACCATCAAAAGAGTACACCATATCACCCGCAGGCTAATGGAATAGTAAAAGCATTTAATAAGATACTGGAGAGTGTGTTGACGAAGGTTTACAATGCGCAAAGAAATTACTAGGATGTGCGTGTACCCATAGTGCTCTGGGCTTATAGAACAAATTTTAAGAAGTTGATTGGACAAATGCCTTTCAGGCTGGTTTATGGCATTGAAGTGGTGATGCCAATGGAATAAATTGTACTTAGTTTGTGCATAGTAGCATTCACAGGAATGGAAGGTCGGAGCCCTGGAAGAAAGGCTCGCACAACTGACAGAACTGGAAGAAGATAGGTTTTTGGCTGGATTCCATCAGCAAGTTCAAAAGGAGCATGAAAAGGCATGGCACGATCGACACATCAAACTATGCACCTTCAAGGTAAATGATTTAGTGTTATTATATGACAACAAGTTTAACAAATTTCTAGGAAAATTTCGGATGCATTGGCTAGGGCCCTATGTCATCGAGGAGATTACTGATGGTGGAGCAGTTTAGTTGGTGAAGTTGAATGGAGAGCCATTTACAAGGAAGGTGAATGGTAGTTGTTTGAAGCCATACACCGTGGATCCGGCCAGATGACTATATGGTGGAAGCATAGTCTTAGAACTCCATGTAGCCGATAGGAGGCATGGGACTATAAACTACATTTCCTGGGTTATAGAGCTGCGTGATTGGGGAACTGCACAGAATGGAGGATTGTCACAGTGTCAGCAAAAGCATGAGGGGAGATGCGTTATTGAAGGAGAAACCGCATAGATCAGCTAGAAAGTGACCATTATGGTAACTGTTCATGATTTGACAGTGGGAAAACGGCTAAATGGAGCAGGGGGCCAGCGATTATGTCAAAATTTAAACGAAGGACCTTGGAAAATCTGCTACCAATCTAGCATTTATGAACAAATTTCGGGGTGAACGATCAGATTCAAATTCGAAATTTCCTATAAATTACAGATGGCCACCTAACGAAAAACACTTGGCATTTTGAGAATTGAGGTGTTGAGTTATTAGGCGCGCATGAAACTTGACTATTTCGAGGCTTTAGTAGTGATTTCAGTGTTTGAGAAATTGCCGAAGGAAACTCAGGAGCTCTTAACTAGCATCATGTCGACACCCGTGGAAACCACAAGTGTTGGAGAAGTGATGGCAGTTGAGGGCGTTGCTCTAGAGGTAGCAAGTGTAGAGGTACTTGTAGAAGTACCCAAATCATCTAGGTCACCCAGGACGAGGTCTACACCGACTAGAGAGGGTCCAAAACCAAAGAAGGATAAGCAGAAAGCGACACAGCAGGTCCGCACATCGCCTAGAAACACCTGTAGAAAGAAAAGCCAACTACACAAGAGAAGCGCAAGGTAGTAGAGGTACTTGCAGAAGTACCCAAATCATTGAGGTCACCCAGGCTGAGGTCTACACTGACTAGAGAGGGTCCAAAACCAAAGAAGGATAAGCAGAAAGCAGCATAGCAGGTCCGCACATCGCCTAGAAACACCCGTAGAAAGAAAAGCCAACTACACAAGAGAAGCGGAAGGTAGACCTAGAACCTAACGAGGAAATAAAAGACATCGATATGGGTGTGGAAGATGTTGATATGAGGGAAGACGACATTGACGTTGAGGGGGTACACCCTATCTCTAAGCTTCGAGCATACATCCCTCTGTGTCAGGGAAAGGTGAAGGTCCCAAAGGACCTCGATGAGAGAGAAATGACACTTTCCACACCATTGCTGCCAAACAAAATCACATTTGAAGGTCTGCACCTAGAGTGCATCCCCCATTTAAAGCTGGAGGATTGGGATTTGGCAAATACATAGCACTTTCCCCACTTGGTGGCCGAGACATTCATGCACCGCATCTTCTATAAAGACTCTTGTGTGACTACATTGGAGCTGAGAGAATGGATAAAAGGGGTGTACAAGGTAGGATTTTTGAACCTACTATGGGTGTCACATTACAACCGTGTGCCCATAACTTTGATACTAATCAAACAGTTGTTATGCTTGGTGCACAATAGGTGCCTGTGGTTAGGAGAATCGATACCGATCACTGACATGTTGATCCACAGGATCACTTTTCTCCCACATTTAGGCTTGAATCTAGCCATGGCATTTCACGGAAATATGGGTGAGTGCGACCTCACCGAACGAATGAAGGACAAGTTCAAGCTTTCCAAGAATTTGGGCGGCTACTCCATATCCAGCATAACCGACCCTGCGGTTAAAGTAGCCACTCAAATCCTGGTGGGGAAAATAATGAGGAAGTGTCACAAAGATGAAGTGTCGGCACTAGTTGTGTCTTTAGTGGCCCAGTGTGCAGAGGGCATACAATTTAATTGGGCGCACTACCTCTGCAACGAGTTCCTCATGAACTGCAGAGAAGCGCAAGACCAAATCAAGACCTTCCATTATCCATGGTTGTTGTTGTCAATTATACTAGTTGTGTGGGATTTACTGGAGGACAGTGAGTTCCCTCCAATTGTAGTAGAGCTGCTAAAAGCGACAAAGTTCGCTTCTCTCTGGGCCATGAACAACCCTCAAAGGGTCAAGGACAGTAAGATATTTTGAATCCTCATGGAATCAAGCATCCGTGCCACAATCAACATCAAGTCATGGCTCTCACCAAATATCTTTGAGCAGTTGTCTGAATATGTGGAGTTTAAGGCAAACTTCCACCACATTTCCATCAGAGCATGGAAGGACCCCGAAAAAAACTAGTATGATCTTCCATACCTACTGACAGATGATGCAATCATCGTGGCCCTGGAGAGTTGGCTAGTAGAGTGTCACATGGCCTCAGACTTATCAGCTGGGTCTAGTAAGTTTTTCGCAAAGCAAAATAAGCAAGAGGCCAGGTTAAACATGGAGCAGTTAGCCGAAAGAAGAAGGAAGGAAGCCGAGGACAAAGCCAAAGCAGAGTGTGCTGCCAAAATGCAGGAAGAAGGGGAGGAAGAAGAGGAAGAACATGACTCTTATAGGAGTCAGAAGTTGCCTTCTTCGTAGATAAAGGAGGAGGAGCAACACTCAGAACAGGGAGGAGCAGACCCAAAGACTACTCCATTCTGAGTTAAGCGCACAAGGGAGTAGGAGAAAGTAGGGTCACAGAAGAAGTCCAAGGCCAGAAAATCATACCTTTACCCAATCACCTTGATAGAGGGTGATCTGAATGACATCGAAAATACAATAAGGGATGTGACTGAAAAATTATTGTAGCAATTCGAGCAGTAGCAGAAACAGGCCTTGGTTGACATTCAAACGGGTCTGCGTGAGCTGCAGATCCAGGCTACTTAGGTGTAGGCCAGTGTAGGGTGGGGCAGTATGGCATCAAGTAGTTTGGTGCCTAGAACCTCAGTTGCAGCAGAGATGGTCCACTTAATGGATCTCAGGGTCGTTGCAATGTCGGATGGAGCATTGACCACAGAAACAAAGGCTGACAGGGCCACTGTCAGTGCCCTCAAGAAAGTCGGGTTAAACTTGGTTGTGCTTCCAAGTGAATCCCTTCACACCCTCCACAACATGTGATCATAGCACTATGGGCTCGAGAACAGTGCACCTTGAATGTTGTCAACGAGCAGAAGGTGAAGAATGCCCAGATGTTTGTAGAAAAGACATCCGCGATTGATCTTCTTAAGAAGGTCATAAAAAATAATGAGCACACAACAATTATAGTGGCCAAGGCATGCCAAATTGTTTTAGAGTTGAACATCCCAGAAGATGCACCAGTCAACGGAAGAATCTGGAAGCTCGCTGCAGGTGTGTGTGATGCACGAACAGAGCTGGTTAAGGTTTATTTTGAATTGAACCTTAAGATCACAGAACTTGAGTTGACGGCCCAACCTTCGAATCCACCAGAAGTCAAAGAGGAAGGATTGCACTGCACTCTTCGAACAGGCACTCGAAATAGTTACCAGTATGTAGGAATATCCCAACCTACAAAGGATAGAAAATGAGGCATGGGAACTGTAGTAGAGGTACGAAGAGGTTAAAGTGAAGACGCGCACCATCGCTATCATGCAGAGTTTGGCGAAGCTACAGGAAGCAAAGGTACTCAAGGAACAGGTGGATGCAGCACAGTGCGAGGAGGTAGTATTAAAGGCTAGGCTGAGTCCTTAGCTAGACAAAGCATATGTGCTCATGACCACCATTCAAGTCAAATTGGCTAGTTTGCAAGAAACACATCATAAAATATACACGAACAACACAGCACCTGTGACGGAGTAGCTAATAGAGAAGATGAAGCAGGCATTGACGCAGTGTACAGCCAAGGTTGTAGTCATCCAAGTAGAGCTGGGAGGTATTCACAACAAGATATCCATGCTAGCTGAGTGACTCGGGGTGAGTCACCAGATTTGTGTTGGGGGCCTATTGGGAACAGGTCCCCTAGGGTCAACTTTGGGGTTAAAAGCCAAATTTTTGGGGCTAAAGGCCCAAGTTTTGTATAAAGAATGAAAATTCTCCACATTTTGTGGTCACAGAGTGTGAAGATGTAAATATTGAAAAAGGGTTTATGCCCTTAATTTAGGTAACTTGTGTCGACCTAGTGAGATCCACCCTTGGTCCGCAGACCATGGGATTGTATAAAATGGAAGCCTTAGAAGAGTTTAAGGCAGTTCAGTTCTTAGGAAGTATTTCGGCAATTGATTGATGTAATGGGTATGTGAGAGCTAAGAGCAAATATTCTTACTGTAGGAAAGAGGCTCTGTAGTTGAGTGCACAGAGACCTAGGGTAGAATTTCGCAGTTGATTACGTAGACGCCTGCAGCTATGTGCATAGGGTAGTTAGATTCTGTATTGAAGATCTGAACCATCAATAAAGAGAATTATTCTAGAGATATTTGTGTATGAGCTATTTTACTTCTGTTATAAATGTATGTGGTTATGTTATGTTGAATACTAGATTTATGATTTAATGATGTATTGATGCGTGAATCTATGTGTTTTACTTTGTCATATGAATGCAAGTAATAATATTTGTTTACACAAAGATAATCATAATGCATGTTGAATTTATCCAATACTTAAGATAATCTAGGTAGACACAGAAATAGGGGTAGTTACAGAGGCGCGTAAGTGTCTGCATTGCCTATTTAAGGTACCTGAATGACGATTGCAAACCTTTGCGAAGGTCTCGAAGCTGAATAAGAGAAGTATATTGATAAGCCCTAAAAGGTTTATCATCCTGCATGAAGGAAGGGTTAGGGTATAAAATGACATCACAACTATCTTATGGTGCGGAAAATTGATTCCTGCATCCCCCGATAATGCTTCGGGTGAGACTTTAGTCCGCTCTCCATGGATTAATGTCGAAAGGGCCAGTAGTGTAGGGATTTGCTTGGCTAATTATCGTTGAACTTGGGTCAAGTCCCATCAAGCCAACATGCCACAAGATACTAGTGATTGAGCCAAATGGTGACCTGTAATGATGCCACAACATCATGCTAATGTGAGCATTGTGAATTGCCTAGTAAGCCTTTGACTTTGACTTTTTCCAAATTTGATCAAAAATTTGAGTAGCCATAACTTTATCATATAGACTTGGATTAAGGTGTCATTTGTGTTGTTGGAATCAAATCACGGAGCTCTATGAATTTGAAAAGTTTCCACAAACTTTTGAACACTTATATTTTTTAGGTTCACTGGAGCCTCCTAGATCAGTGAGAATTCATAACCTGAGGTTAGTTTCTTGAATTTATACAACATAAGTTGGATAAGAGGTTTCTTCAATGTAGATAGGTTGAGCCTACTTATTATTAGGATTTAGGTTTGGTTGGAAAGGAACCTGAGGTAGTTTTGGAGGATTATGTTGCGGTAATTATGTTTGATGAGGAGGAGGTATTAAGGAAACTGGTTGGGCTATCTGAGGCCTCCATCCTAAATATGGATTACCCCATTGAGGAGGTTGGTGTGAACATGGCTAAAAAGGAAGGATGATATTTTGGGGAGGAGAAGACCATGGAGAAGGCATAGGTGAGGACAAAGATTTAAGTGGATACCAAAGTTGAAAATGTGTATTATGACTTGTACTGAACGAGGAGGGGTAGTTCATACCTTGTTGATATTGTCTAGGACCTTTTGGCCTCTTTTGATTGACAAAGTAGAGCTGTTCCATGCTTCCTTATACTCCTTGGTACACAACTTTCAAACCTGGAAATATGGACATTTTCACTTGAGTGATTTTCTTCACAAATAGAACATATCTCTATGAAATTTAAGGGGCATTCATTCCTAGGATGTCTTTTGGTACATCTATGGAAAAATATAGCTAATTCCCTTTCTGCTTCTTCATGATTTTTCTTAATCTATAGTATGCCCATATGTATTGAAAATGTGTGTAGGAGTTTAGTTTTTAAATCCTCTAACATACATCTTATTTCATTCCTAGTAATTGTGGTGGAGAAAGAGGGACTTACCAAACCCTTGTTTGTTCTACCTCTTTTTCTAATAGCTATAGAATGTTTCTTGAATATTGTTTTGATGTCTTCATAGTTAACTTGATAAATATATCCATTGTCCAACATGTTAAGGGTCTCCATTATTTCTTCTTTCACTCCCAAAGTAAGACTAATTTAAAGGAATCTAGGTCAATAATGCAATTGTATGTTGTCATTTAACTTAGCTGGAATATTTCTTCAAAATATTCTAAGGATTCATCTACTCCTTGATTCATTCTGAATATTTCACTCCTTGTGTCTCTTTCTCTACAATAATCCATGTATTTGGTGTTTAAATCTTGCTACATTTTTTCCAATGAATTGATGTTCCCCCTTCTAGGCTCATAAACCAATGAAGGGTTGCATCCTTGAGGGTAGAGGGAAACAATTTGAACTTCTTCTCATCTTTGGTGTAATCATGTGTCGTGAAAATTAAAAAAAAAAAAAAATCAATCATAAAAGTTTCATGGTCTTTAATAGCCAATCCATGGAAGTGTGGGAGAGAAAATGGAGATATTTTTCATTTTGGCTTCCCCATTGCATCCCTGATAGGAAAAACTTCAGGATTCCTATTTCTAGCCATGATATTAGTGAGTGATTAAGGTACTCCTCCTTATTAAAGATCCTCATAAATCGTTGCTTTCTCACATTGAAGGTCCTCAATATCTTATGTGGACATAGTGGGAGGCTCACACTAGTCAGCAAGAGAAGGTTGGATGCTTATGGAATTGGAGGTTTTGGTGTTATCCTAATTCTATGAGGCATAAAGAAAGAAATGTTTTTTTGTTTTTTTTCTTCTTTTCCTATGATTTAAAGGAGAATGCTTATGCAATGTATTTTTTTTTCTTTTTTGAAATGAAAAAAACTTAAATAAGTGAATCAAATAGGGAACAAAATATTTCATACTTTGACACCTCTTCGACAACAATGCCACAAAGTACTGATCCTCAGTATTAAATAAAGAATGCTACAACTCTACAACTCCCAAGGTTCTTGACTTTAAGTGTCAACCCGAAGTTTGTGAAAACTTAAAGAGGTGTTGGAACTATGTGTGCAATATGTAATGTGTTCTTTTTTTGATCTTATACAAGTGAAAGCAACTAAAGATAAACCAAGTTACATAAAGACCATTATGTTGTCTATACTACAGAAAATACTCAAAAATTGTAGCAAAGAAATAATAGCCAACAAATGTATTATAATTGTAGGAAAAGTAAACAAACAAATTCAATATTTCTGAAACAAAATCAAGTCTACTCTACTGTGCATTAAAATAAAACTCGCAGTAGAAATAAAGCATTAAAACATTAAACTCTAATTTACATAAAAGGACAGTTTTACTACAACAACTAGGTCAAATATTCTATGAGGTCTTTAGGCTTCCAAATTCCACCCTTGGTGTCTTGGGGACATTGTAACTTGTTAAGGAAGGCTATATATGTTTTGAAAGAAAATACAAATGAACTTTTGATGCAAATTACGAGTTGCTACAGGAAACAATCCAATGAGCAGAAAAATGTACTTTAGATGTGGTTTGAAGGAAATGTGAGTTAAGAGAAGGTTGAAGGATGGTCAAGATCTAATATCTAATTCCTTATGCTTATGGTGGACAAAGTTTATTGATAAAAAGAGTGAACCTATGGTTTCTTGTAGCTTTGAAAAACAAGAAATTATATAATAACAACACACATAAATTTATGGATATCAAGTAAATAAAAACTATATAAATAAGCTAATGCATAGAAAATAATTTTGACTCCATAAAATAACTATTGCTAAATTTACTAAAACAAGATGAAAAGAGAAAGGCTTGCTAGAAAATTGATTCATTAACCCTGCAAATGATAATGTTCATAAATGAAATTACATAAATGACTAATTGAATTAATGCATGAAAAAGAAAAAGAATACAAAGAGGGGTCTTGAGCACTTGGGGTTGGCCCTAACCCAAGGAGGATCATATCCCTGAAGAGAGCAGCCTAGGAACCAAAAATGGTTTTCATTTATCAGAAAATTTGCTCATACATAGCAAATTACAAGAATAGAATTCTTAGGCTAATGCCTCTACTTGACTAAAACTGAATTCCTATTTCTAAATTTAACTCCTAAAGGGATTCTCGAGCCCTCTATTTATACTAAATAGCTTAGGGGTATCCTCCTTGAAGAGAGGGATCCTTTCCCTCCAAAAGCCCTATAAAATAGGATCTTTCTCCTTGAGTGGCCTCACATCTATAGGGAGGAGTAATGATTGCTCAAGCCAACCGAGTTTGGTCATTCTGCTATAGGGTATTAGTCATACAATTCTCTATTTATTGGATTTCCTCATGGTCAGCACCAAATATTCTAAATATATTCCATATTAAACACATTAGGCACACAAAGTATGATAAACATATCTAACCTTCCTAAGAACTTATTAAATCTTAAGAAATGCATTTTTAAGTGTAGAAGAAGAGGTTTAGTGTGCCCAGACAAGGTGAGATGGGCCTTATGTTGTACGTAACTAGGCGGCCCATCACAGAGAAAGGATTCCCAAACTCTGTTTATATTCGCACACCAAGTCATGTTATTTATATATGTTATTGTGCCAAGAATGTTAATGTTATGCTTTAATTAGGCTACAATAGGGAAGAATACCATGGGAAAAATTGTTTGTTGTCAAAACCTTGAGTCCAAAAACAACTTGTAATTTGACCCAATTAAATGTTTAGATAACAAGACAAGACATGACATTACAACGTCTCTTCCATACTGAGCTGGAGAGTGCCTCTTAGCACAAACATACATTTTTTTCCCTCATATATGTGCCTTGTGGGTTGTTTCATATATCTGGGGAGGTTGCTAGTTCCCTATAAACCACTATTATTTCTATTTGTTTATATTTATCTTCACAATTTTGATACGAAATGACCCTTTTTGCAACACATTTTCTTGTCAAATTTTCCAAAATCTTGTGGAGAATTTTAAGAATCATAATTAAATTGTTTAATCTGTAAAGTTTGAGTCTCATGGGTTTTCTAGGGTGTTGGTATTCTTGTTGAAAATAACAACAAGAAATGTTAAAAATAGCATCAAGAAAGATCCCGAATTAATTTTTCATTGAATTGAATAGGGAATAAATTGTAACTCCACGTCTCATGAAAACTTGTAATAGTTAACTAAGTTAATTTGACATAGTTAGCTCAATTAATTTGAGTTGAGGGTCTAACTAGAGCCATGTAGAGTGTCTCTTACAATTAGGAGCACTAGTTGATTTTATTTTGAGTTGTAATTACTTAATTCAATATAACTAAGTTAAAGTCAGTTAAACTAGTTTCAACTTATGGAGGAATTAGTGGGGTGTAACCTGCAGTAGTGGGGTGTAACTAGCACTGCTCAACTAGTAAACTTAAGATTCGCTCATAACTAACTCATACATATCAGATCATAGAAAGACCCAGTTGAAATTGGAGTTCGGGGACAATGTACTTAGTTGTAAAATCATATAAATTAAACAAATGGTGCATGCAATCGAAAGAAGGCCTAAAATAAATCATTCCTTAATTAGAAAACGCACTAATTTTAACCATTCAAATTTCCTTTAAAAGGAGGAATGAAGGCACAAGTTTAATCATTGTTTTGGCGAGAGTGAGTTGGTGAGACCAAGCAATAGGAAGCACAAGTTTGTGTGTGGAGATTGTGAGAGCAAGGAAATAGGAGCTTAGAAGGCTAGGAATTTGGATAAGTATTGACCCAAGGAAGTTAGTCAGGTAGAGGATAAAAATACTCATGCAGGTTGAGCTCAAGGTTGAGCAGAGCATCATGTATTCATCCAAGGCTTTCCTAGGAAGGAGTGAGATAGATAGAGATAGTGTAGAGGTTTCTTGGGCTTGGCTAAATAATTATAATCTTCTCATGTTTTATGACTAATGAAATATACAGATAGCAAGGGTTTTTAGTTGTGGCTTTCCCCGAGAAATAATTGTGTTATGTTTGATCAAATTCTTTCTCTTATATTCTTCATGATTTCATCGATCATTTATTGTTTCCGTTGATAAGTAGAGTAGATTCAAGTCAATTTTTTTAGCATATTACAATCTAAAGTCTGAATCTATAAGGAATTTCTACAATTCTGGCAAAAAAAACATTTTGTCTATTTTGTCTATTAATTAGACTATGCCTATGTGTGTGTTAATTTTTTATTTATGTAGGTTTTAACCCCATACAGAAGATACCTGCAAACGAATTCTAAAACACAGAAAATAACAATGCGAGAGTATAACACATAAAACACATATACAGAGAGATTTTCCCCTGGATCCCAAAATCGAGACTACCAACTTGATTTTCCATTATGTTCCTTTCAATGTTATAATACATATTTATACATGCTGAAGCATCCAATACCATAGACCGAAAACCATCGTGTCCAATACCATGGACCGAAAACCATCGCGTCCAAAAACATGTGCAAAAATCATGCACAAAACCATAGGTGGGTCCGCCCATCCTAACATAGGGTCCAAAACCAAAATTTTTTGGGTCACTACCCC
>APFE031020697.1:2005-58194 GCA_000404065.3 Pinus taeda
TGGAATCTCAGAGATTGAGTGAGGGGAAAGGGTCCAAAAGGGCAAAACACAGGCCCAACCTAGAAAATTGCCAGGTTGTAGCTAGAAACTAGGGTTTGTGCAAAAATGAGGATTTTGGGGAATCTGAGTGTTGGAAAGCATTTGGTAAGGTAATTTAAGGATAGGGGAAGGTGTATGAACATCAGGAAACAAGTTTTGCCATTGATTTGACCGTCCAAGAGAAATTGGCTTCAAAACCCTAGGAGAGGGAAATGAACTTGCCAAGGCACAACTGAAGCATGAACAAGGTGTAAATTGACTCATTAGACACTGACATGATAATGACAACCCTATGAATGATGATAGACTCAGCTGAATGGTGACATAGATTGGCATTTGGGCAACTTTAGAAGGAGTGAAAGCAAACCCTAGACCTAATGCCTAGTGACCAATTTTTGCTTGAAAACTCTTTGAAATGACAAAATTTGACCTTAACACTCTGAAACCACTTTGTAAGAGCATATTTGATCACTGGAGGAAGGCTGGAAAGACTGACACTAACAGAACCTACATAATGTCCCTTAGTGCAAATGTATAGGACATAGTACATAATGGCTATAAAAATCCAAATGCATTAGTCAATAAAGATGATAAGCAAGATTTCACTCGCAATGCTAAAGTAATGAACACAATTCTAAGTGGTTTTCCTAAATCCAAGTTGGTTAAAGTCATGCACTGCAAAAAATCCAAACATATAGAGGATAAGATGATGTGTTGCTATGATGGTGACAATAAAGTAAAGAAAGCAAAAATGTAACGCTATATAATTCAATTTGAATCATTAAATATGAAAAAGGACAAGGATATAGCAAAATTATTTCTTCGAGTGGATGAAATAGTTAACACCATAAGAGCACTTGATGAACCCGTGGTTGATTCCTTTATAGTTCAAAAGGTGTTGAGATATCTTCCAACCATATTTCATGCCAAAGTATCAACTATTTAGGAGATGTCAGATCTCAACACATTGGCATTGGATGGTTTGCATGGAACACTGACAACCTATGAACTACGAACTTCAAAAGGAAATCTACATCAAGGGTGGCTGCTTTCAAAGTTGATAGGAAGAGAAAATAAGGTGTAGAATATTGGAGTTGTGATCTGATGAGGAAGAGGCAAAGTTTTTCAGAATATTAAAGGGCATCTGGAAAGTATAAATGTAAGTTACCTTTTAAATGCTTTATTATGGACAAATAGGTCATTATGCATCTAAATGTCCTTACAAGGAAGAAAAAAATGAATGTGATCATCAAGAGAAGAATAAATATAGGAAATTAAAGAAGGAAAATAAATTCAAAAATAAGAGTTTCTACACCCAAGAAGACAACAATTCCTCATAAGATGAAGATGAGAAATCCTATGATGAAGAAAGAATGAAAGAAACAACTCAGAGTATTTTATGCTCATGGCCTTAGAAACTCTAGATGTAGGACAAACTGAGTTTGATGAAGAAGAGGTTGAAGTAGACCTATAAGGTGAGTTGATAAGTGACTTAGCAGAAATTCAAAGGCTCAGGAAAAAGAATAAGAAGTAGATGGATATACCTACAAAATTTGAAGAGGAAAAGGATGAATTTTAAGCTTCATCACTTCTTCTTCTTAAATTTAAGTTGGAAGAAGAAAAAAAAATGAAGATACCTTATTACAACAATTTAAAGAGAAGATAAAGGAGTTTGAAAAATGAGAAGAATAAATAGTCTCTCTGAGAAAGGAATTAGAAAAAAAACCAAGACTTAGTTGAACCAAATAATAAAGCTTATGAAAGGTTCTAACAAATTAGATGAGATTATGAGTATTCAAAGATCCCCTCTCATCAAAATCAATCTGGGCTATGACGGATAATCAAGCATCAAGGAAGTTGAAGATAAAGGACCAATCAACTATCTTGAAGCATTCAAAGGAGAAACCAACAATGTAGTCAAAGGAAATGAAAGGAACTAGCAACAACAACAAAAGAAAAGTTATTACAAAAATGTGAAAAGCCATAGAGATTAAGTGAATAATCATAAAATACTACATTACTTTCCAAGAGAAAGTCATAAAAAATAAGTAGATCACACCCTTAATTTTTTTTCTCGGGTACCAGAATTTTTTAATGGTTATTGTTTTTCATGTACAAGTTCATAAAGCCGTAGATTGTAGGGCATATCTTGGAAACAATTATATTAGAAATAAAATGAATGAATCTTATTAATCAAATAGAGATAACAAGTTTGCAAGTTTACATAGAAATAAGTTTAGGGACAACAATCCCTTTGCTCCCTTATTTGGTGATGTTGAATGTTATAGTTGTCATAATTTTGGACATAAAGTCGCTGAGTGTAGAACTAGAAAATTCAAATTAGCTTCTTAGATTAAACAAACACAAGAAGAACCCAAGACCTATAGGAAGAAAAATTAAGAAAATAAAGAAGAATGTGGCATTGTCTTATATGCCCAAAACCAAGGGAGCCATTAATATATGGACAATGGATGCTATAAGAATATGACTGGTGATAAAAAAAATTATTGTCACTAAATGAAAGCAAGATAGGAAGTTTCATTTTTGGCAATGATGCCCTAGGAAAAATAAAGGGCAAGCAATAATGATATTGGACAGTGGAAGACGTAAATATCAGAACATTGTCTTTGTAGATGGGCTCAAGCACAATCTATTAAGTGTAAGCCAAATGTGTGGCCAAGTGTATGATGTTTCCTTTTGTTCGAAAGGCTATGAGATAAAGTCATAAAACACAAGGAATGTAATATCAAAAGGTGTGATAACCTCGAATAATGTGTACGTAATCAAGGAAGAAAATGATAATTATTATTTAGGGAAGCTTGATGAGAGTTGGTCATGGCACGAACAACAAATGCATTTGAAATTTAACCATATTGTGAAGCTCAACAAAAAGGAAGCTATATGGGACTTACCAAAAAATATTGATCCAAGAAACACAATTTGTAAATCATGCCAAATTGGTAAGCAAATCCAAGTCTCTTTCAATACCAAAGAGAATTCCTCCACTATGCCACTACAACTAGTTGATATAGACTTATGTGGGTCTGCAAGAACCAAGACTTCAAGTGGTGAGATAGACTACATTCTAATTATTGATGGTTATAACCAACTTACATGAGTTTACATTTCTAAAGGAGAAGTTTAAAGCATTTAAAAATTTGAAGTTCTTCAAAGCCATAGATGAGAACCAAACAAATTGCAAATTAAAGTGTGTCAGGTCAGACAAGGGTGAGGAGTTAAATTTAAATGAGTTTAAAAACTTCTATGAATAACATGGCATAAGAAGACAATTCACTATTACTAACAACCCACAATATAATGGTGTTGTTGGAAGACAAAATATATTAGTGTAGGAATTGACAAGGGAAACGATGGATGAAATAAATCTACAATTTTTTTTTGGGATGAAGTTGTTCTTAAAACAATAAATATTTTAAATAAAGGTCACCTTAGGTCAAGCAGTGAAAAGAATCCATACAAGTTTTGGTATGGAAAATCGACCATAATAAACAATGAGTTATTAGTAGCAATTTCTACTTCAAGAATAATGATGACAATTAGGGAAAGGTCGATGCAAGGGTTGATGAAGGAATATTTTTAGGATATTTAAATAAAAACAAGGGATATAAATATGAGCCTCAAGGGTTAGCTTAATTGGTTGAGTTCCTATCGCTAAAGTACCTTGCTAATGGGGGGTTACGAGGTCAATTATCCTCGATGCCCTCGGGGTTAGGCTATGCTAATAAGCCAATGGGATGTGATCCCTTCGGGTGGATTTGCTCAGATTTTTCCTCGAAAAAAGAAAGAAAGAAAAGGAATAAAACCAACAAGGGATACAAATGTTATAATAAAAAGCTATGCACAATAAATGAATACATTAATGCAAAAATTGATGAGGATTTACCTCTCAAAATCCGGCAACCAAGACTTATCAGTCCACCTAATCATACCAATAGTGAAGATGAAGCAAATCAACCTGAAGAATTAAGAGAAGAAGAAGAGGAGTAGGAAAAATGATCTCACTCAAAAATTCCATCAATGTATGTACAAAAGCATCATCCTACAAATTAGATTGTTGGTGATAAGGAAGCATGAGTTCAAACTCGAAGAAGACTAATGAATACCTCTAGTCAAGAACATATTGCTATGTTGTCTGTAATTGAACCAAAATATTTTTCTCAGGAAAGCCAAGATGAGCATTGAATAAAAGATACAAATGAGGAACTGTATCAAATTGAGAAAAATTAGACTCGGGAATTAGTTCAAAGGCCATTAAACAAAAATTTCATTGGCATAAAATGGGTCTTTAGGAACAATTTAGATGAGAATGGAAAAGTTGTAAGAAATAAATCTACGTTGGTATGCAAAGGCTATGCTCAAGTTGAGGGAATAGATTTTGAAGAGAGTTTTTCCCTTGTAGCACGATTAGAGGCCATAGGGATGCTTCAAGCATTTGCATGTCACACAATTTTCAAAGTATAATAGATGGATATAAAATTGGTTTTATTGAATGGCGAGCTTGAATAATAGGTTTACATAGAACAACTTGAAGGTTTTTAGCTGTTAGAAAATGTTGATGAAGTGTGCAGGTAGAAAAAAGGCATTTTATGTACTTAAACAAGTACCATGGGCATGGTATTCCAGATTAGACAAATACCTGCAACAAGGATTCAAAAGAGGAACAATTGTTAATAATTTTTATATCAAATCTGACAATGATAATCTTTTAATCGTTATTTTTTTTGTTGATGACATTATTTTTGGTATTGATGCAGACTCACTAAGGCAATAATTTGCAATGGATGTGCGAAATGATTTGAGATTTCCATGCTTGGGGAACTCTCATTTTTTCTTAGATTGCAGATTTCTCAACCGAAAAAAGGTATATTCATCTCCAAGAGCAAGTATCTCAAGGAAATGTTGAAGAAAGTTGGGATGGAAGAGTGTTCTCTTTTCAGTACTCATATTATCACTAGATGCAAGTTTCGTAAAGATGATGATTCACCAAAGGTAAATCAAACAATGTAGAGACAAACAATAGGAAGTCTTTTGTATCTAACAACCTCACAACCAAACATTATGCAAGTTGTTGGTGTAGTTATAAGGTATAAATCAACCCCTAAACAAAGTCATCTCTTAGCTTCCAAGGGGATTTTCATATATTAAAGGGCCGCAATGGACTATGGTATATGGTATCTGATCCAAACTTAAACAGGAATGCAACAACTTACATATATAATCATAAAAACAGAGATGTAGCAGAAAAACACTTCATTTCATTAATAGAAAAATATTGAACTATTCTTACAAACATAATGGAAATAAGAAAGCTCGGCAAAGGTATCTTATCACTGAGAAGAGATTTTGTGGCTACATGCCTTTGAAATGAGTTACAATGGGGCTTGAGGGCCTTTTTATTATTAAACAATAAGAGAAAACCCTAAACAACTAAAACCCTAACTCGAGGAGATGTAACACCAAGGGTTTATGGGCCCCGTTGGGGTTAGTTGGGCAACCAACTTCCTGAGGTTATGAATTGGTCATAGTATCTCTATTTGACATGTATGATACCTCGTTGGAAAGATATCTCTGAGGACTACAACCACTAACACAATTGCCTTCAAAATTGTTGATTCTATTTTGCCAAAAAAACCGTCATTTAGGGCCTCAAAATGGCTCCGGAAGTTCAAGACCTGAAAAGCTGTAAAAAATAGTAAACTGTGCTACAATTAAGGAAACAGATGAAACTGACTGGGTGGCCACCAATATCGACTTGGATTGTTCCCTTAGGAAGCAATGGTCCCCATTGCGTGCAGAGCCTCCATGAGGTGAGGCAATTTCTGTTGAACCTGGTCCCTGGTGAACCACTTGCCCTGGTGAAGGATTTGGCCTGCTTTGACAACTCGATTTAGTTGTATCCTTTGTTTCCGAGTGTTCTTTATCTATTTGTCCATAATATGATTAGTTGTGGCCTATTCCATGTAGTTCGGGTTGACCTCTATTGGTGTGAGTTGTTCTGCAATGTCATATGTGTCCAATAATGGTGGAAAGTATGGTTGAAGGCAATCTACATTGAACACTAGGTGCAAACCAAGGAACGGTGGGATGCTCAACTCGAAGGCATTGTCATTGATGACCTTGGTGATGGTGTATGGCCCATATCAAAGCAGATGAAGCTTGTGGTGGGGTCCAGCAAGGCGCCCCTTCTACAAATGTAGCCAAACTTTGTCGCCCACTTGGAACTTGTGCGACACGCTATGCTGATCATGGCACTGCTTATACTTAGCATTGACTCTATCCAATATATCATGGACATGTTGGCAAATGTGTTGAACGCACTCAATGAAGCTGTTAGCCCTTTTAGCTTCAGACTTCATGTGAGCTAAATCTTCCTGAGTGGCTGCAAATGGTATGGCCACATCAATGGGGCATAATGGCTAAAATCCAAACCCTACCTGAAAGGGGCTGTGGCCTGTTGAGTTCTGGAGAGCTGTGTTGTAGTTGTGTTGGACATAGGGGTAACTTACATCCCATGTGTGTAGATGCTTCAAGTTGTACATGGGTAGAATGTGTATTTTCATCCTATTGACAACCTCTGTTTGGCCATTAGTTTGGGGATGGAAAGTTGTGGACTTAGTAAGTTTTGTATCTAGCATCGACCAAAGACTTGACCAAAATGCACTCAAGAATTTTTTGTCATGATCTGAGATAATGGACTATGGGATCCCAAAGTGTACCCACACTCGCTCAAAGAGGAGCTTAGTAGTCGCCTTTGCTGTGATACTCTTCTTGCAGGCCGCTATGATGGCGATTTTAGAGAATCTGTCGATGACCACGGAATAACAATCATTGCCATGCTTAGTAGAAGGAAGGCCTGACATATAATCCATGGAGATGGATTCCCAAGGCTGACTAGGAGTAGGTAGAGGAGTATACAGGCCTTGCTTCTTGATGGTTGGTTTGGAAATGGCATAGGTAGTACAGGATCTAATGTACTTCCCAACATCTTGACGAAGTTTCAACCAATAAAAATACTTCTGCAATACTTCCATTGTTTTCTTTACTCCGATATGTCCAGCGGCCCGACTGTAGTATGCCTCCCAAATCATCTTGGTACGCTCACTTTAAGGAACACATATGTGTCACAAGTGGCATAATAGTGCATCTCAAAGGTGAAACTTTAGAACTTGCTTCCTTTCCAGGAGTGTTTGATATATGCTATCAAATTCTAGATCGCTCTTGTAAAGATGCGGCAACTCCGATGTCTCGTGCCTACAAGAGTCGAGCATAGTGATTAGCGCAATGACCGGTGGTTGGCTAAGGGAATCAACGACATTATTGGTGCTTCCCTTATTATACTTAATGTTTAAATGGAACTATTGCAGATAGGTGGAGCATTTATGATGGCGATCGTTCTGCAACTTCCCTTGTGTTTGTATGAACTGTAGAGGCTGTTGGTCTATGTGGATGACTGTTTCCTTCCCCATAATGTAATGCTTCCATTGATGGTAGGCCTACACAATGGAATACATTTCTTTGTCGTAAGTGGGGTACTTTCAAACTGTGTCTGAAAGTGTCTCATTGTGGTAAGCCATTGGATGCCCATGTTGAGTAAGAACAGCACCAATAACATAGTGAGAGGCATTTGCCTCAATCACAAATGGTTGTTGCAAGTATGGTAATGTGAGAATTGACGCATAACAGAGGTGATTCTTCAACTTGGAGAAAACTTGCTATTGGGTTTTTGACCAAAAGAATTTTTCTTTTGCTCTGCCCTTGGTGACTTAAGTTAAAGGCCAAGTGATATGAGAGAAACCCAACACGAACCTACGGTAGAAATTGGCAAGACCTAAAAAGCTGCAGAGCTTTGTTAGAGTGGTTGGGGTTGGCAAATCCCAAATGACTTGTATCTTGGATGGGTTGACATGTATACCTTGCTCATTAATGATGTGCCCCACATATTGAACCTGGGTAAGGCCAAAGGTGCATTTCTCCAAGTTAGCACACAACTTGTGTTTTCAAAGGGGTTGAAGGACCTGTTGAATATGGTGGAGGTGCTTTTACCAACTCTGGTTGAAGATAAATATGTCATCAAAAGACACCACCTCGAATGCATTGGTGAAGGACCAAAAGGTGTCGTCCATCAGTCTCATGAAGGTTGTAGAGGTGTTCGTTAATATGAACAGACTGACCAACCATTCGAAAAGGCCCTACCTTGGATTTGAAGGTTGTCTTCCACCATCAGAGGGTTCAATAGGCACCTGGTGATAACCTAACTTCAAGTCAATCTTGCCGAAATATTTGGCCCCGTTGAGCTGGTCCATAAGGTCATCAATCCAAGGGATTATGTACCTATTCTGGACAGTCATCTTGTTCAACACCCAATAGTCAATACAAAGCCTCTAGGTCCCATCCTTCTTCTATACCAATACAATCGAGCTCCCACAGGGTGATGAGATTGGCCTGATGTTCCCTTTCTGTAGTAGTTCCTATATCTTCCTCTTGATCTCGTCGTTCTCTAGAACAAAGCATCAATAGATCCATCCAATGGGCAGCGACGCATCCGGGGTCAGATCGATGGAGTGATTGACTTGATAGTGCAGAGGTACCCCTATGGGTGAAGTGAAAATATCCCTGTACTCCTCCACGACCTTGTCCATCTGTTGCTGCTATGCAGAGAAGCCGTACGTGGAAGTTGTGGTTGCAACCTTCTTCTTGCCTTGGGGGTGAATCATAAGGATTTTTTTTTCATGGTCTGGGAAATGATCTTATTGCATTACTTTGCAGTGATCAAAGAGATGGCGGTAGGCAGGGCTACCTATGGTATCCTATACAACTTATTATCCAAATTAATAATCATAGAGCAGGGTTTAGACTCATATACAACATGTCACTTCCACAAGTATGGTTGACCTAAAAATACACCAGAAAATTAAAGAGGAGAAATGTCACATAGTACCTTATTCATGAAGTGCTTGATGCTGTAGGGAAGGCAAAACTGTTGGCTAACACAAAAATCTCTTCCTTGGTGAAGCCACCCGATGGTGTACGACTGTGGATGTGTTGTAGTATTTAGGCTCAACTGCTTCACGAATTCTGCTGAAATGAGGTTCTTTTGGCTCCCTTTGTCAACAATGAATTGCAATGGAGAACCCTTCACCCACATCTGTGAGTGGAAGAGGTGTTCCCAATCCTATGGACCTTTAGGCTCAATTTTCTAGATCATTGTGGTGGCGATGGTGGCACTAGGCTCCATATCAATGATCTGCTTCCCTTTGTCAATCCCTTTATCAGTTTCTGATTCAGATTTGGAACCTGCGTCTGATTTGGAAGCCTTCAGCTCGGTCGCCAATGACTGCTTGGCCTAACACTCACTAGTATTGTGAGTGGAGATCTTATGGAACTCACACCATTTTCTCGTGTCCTTCTTCATCTTCGTGGTATTTTTCTTTGCTTGTTGCTTCGGCATGTTGTCCTAGCTAGCCCTGCCTTGGCTTGGTCCCTTGTTCTATGGTTTGGGGGTGCCTTTTCCTTGCTTTGGATTCATAGATCCAAAGTCCCACTTCTTCTGTTTAAACTTTTGCTCAATCTTTATAGCATACAAATACATCGTGCCATGTGAGGAAATATCCAGGAACTCCATCTCTTCCTGGATGTACTTGTGTAGAAAACTGTGGTACTTGACCACCAAATTCCACTTAGTATCCTTGATATCCAACTTCGTGCGAAGGGTATGGAAAGTATTTGTGAACTTTGGCACATCTTAGTCCCTTCCCTGTCGTAGCATGGTCCACTTTATGTATTTATCTTCATAGCTCCCAATAGGGCAATACCTTTCCTTGATGGAGTCTCCGAAAGAATTCCAAGTGGGTGTAGCTGAAAACAACGAGGGTTCACTCTCGTCCTATTGTTCACAGTAGGTTTCCCACCAATCCTTGATGTGTGGGGCGGCTTTGAGAAGTGCAAAAACAATATTTTCTCGATTGGAAATGTCATGAATTGAAAAACATCCTTCCAATAGATTTAACCATTTATCTACATGGTCTGCATCTATCAGGTCTTCAAATATGGGAATATCGAAGTTAACTTGTACCTTAAAATGAGTGGTGCCTCTAGAGTGGCTATTGGATGAAGAGGCATCACCTATGGGTAGCCGTAGAAGGATCTGGGCAAAGTTATCCATCATCATGTCCCTCTATTGCTTGAGGGCTTCCTCGAGAAACATTTTGAAAGGATCTTCTTCCCCCTCATCTTTATTTTCTTCCACCATGTGAGGTCGTCGGGTTTTGTGAGGTTGATCTTACAATGGCTCAACCAGATCGAGCCCTAACTCCTTATACCCTGACCTCGTTGAGGACATGCAAAGAAAAATGGAGAAATAGCAGACCGCTCTGATACCACTGATTTGAACTTAAACATGAATGCAACAACTTACATATATAATCATAAACACAGAGATGTAGTAGAAAAAGAATTCATTTCATTAATAGAAAAATACTGAACATGCTTACAAACATAATGGAAATAAGATAGCTCAGGTGATGGTAGCTTATCCATGAGAAGATGTGGTGGCTACATGCTTTGAACTAAGTTACAATGAGGCTGAAGGGCCTTTTTTTTATTGAATAATAAGAGAAAATCTAAACAATCAAAAGCCTAACCCGAGGAGATGTAACACCAAGGATTGATGGGCCCCGTTAGGGTTAGTTGGGCAACCAACTTCCGAGGGTCGTAACTTGGTCATATTATCTCCATTTGGCACATATGATACCTCGTTGGAAAAATCTGTCTAAGGAATACAACTGTTTACATGATTTTCATTGATATCACGGAAGCAATTTTGCCAGAATAATGTGTTAAAGCCTCAAAATGGCTTCGGAAGTTCAGGACTCGAAAAACTGCCAAAAACAGTAAACTGCGCTACAATTAACGAAACATATGAAACTAACTATGGGGTCTAGGTGGAATAGGTAGGTGGCCACCAAAATTCACCTGGATCAGTATCCAAAGGGTCAAAATATTTCATTAAGTGCTTACGTAGATGTTGATTGGGAAGGAAGTGTAGATGATATGAAAAGCACAAGTAGTAGTGCTTTCTTTCTTAGAAATAGCGTAGTGGCATGGTTCAACAAAAAACAAACATTTATCTCACTTTCTGTTGTTGAATTTGAGTACATAGCAACAGTAGAATGTTGCACTTAGATTTTGTGGATGAAACAAACATCACTGGATATGAAGGTAACATATGATAAATGTATTCCAATTATTTGTAACAATACAAGGACTATTGGTATATCAAAGAACCATATTATTTATTCAAAGACCAAGAATATCCCTATCAAGTACCATTTTCTTAGAGAACAAGTGGTTGATTAGATTGTGAAATATGAACATATCTCAGCAAAGGAGCAAGTTGCTAATTTTACCAAGCCTCTTTCCAGAGAAAATTTTGAATATTTAAGGAAAAAATAGGCAGTGATGTCTCACTTTTCTCTTCACTAGTTTTCTTTACAAGAAAAGAGAGAAGTTGTACAAATATATAAAAGGATGGTTGTAATGATTGACGATAAGAAAAGAGACCAAACTTAAGGGGGATTTTTATATAAGAAAATGGAGTACATGTTTAAGGGGAGCAATTCTTAAAACAAAGCAAAAGAAATAGCGATGGTGCATACAAAAAAAAATGGTCACAAGATTGACAAGGGGTTTATATGTAGTGGTGAGAAATCAATCTAATATATAAGGTACCTCAAGACAGGTCCATAGGAATATGGAAAAAGGAAAATGAAAGGAAAACAATAATTAGCATGCATTGGCTTAGGTGTACAACAATAGAAATACTTTTTCAATTGGTATAAAAAGGGAGTGCTCTTGATATTTGGATCAACCACTGAAGCAATATTATATTTGACTCTTGATTCAATTTTAAGTGTATATTTGTATAAGAGTACACTTAATTTGTCTCACTAGCAGCAAAAATTATGTCCAATAACTATTACAATCAACAACTTGTTGCATACAGGGTCATTACTAAATCCATTTATGGGGAGAATGGTTAGAGGGGGAGTATTGTAACAACCCCGAGTTAAAAAATCCATGTAATAAAGTTAATAAAGGAAAAATAAGACCAAGGTCATGGGACACGTATTCCAAGCTGAATGTTGGGAAAAACATCCTAGTGGGGTGTCACTTCGGTATATCATGGAAATTGGTAAAGGCAATGTCAAAAACAAAGAGGCATTAATTGGCATTTTATTTATGAAAATAAAGGAAAATAAGAGAAAAGGAAGGTGAAGAGTCACAAGTTTGCATGAGGAGGAATTGAAGGAAAAATAGAGGAAAATGAAGAAAATAGAGGCCTCAATGATAAGAAAAGTTATGGGGATCAATTCACAAGATTTTGTCAATTTTAGCTTGGAGTTCTCTATTCTATTCTCTCTCTCATACTCTTGCACACTTATAGTTTTCTTGGAGCACTCTTGGAGGAGTGTGGCATACTTGGGATTTGGATAAAGAAGGCAAAGGAAAATCAAGAAATCGCAAGGGGATAGTGGGATCAACAACTACAACTGGATTACTTTGTAGGTACCAAATTGCATGTATGATTTCCTTGCTAGTTTTGGCATGCATGGCACATGCATGTGGTTTCTTGGTTATGATGTGTCATTGGCATGGAGGATTTCCTGGATTGATAATGGTTTTTCCTGGCCTTGCCATTTCCTGGATAGCCATGGTGTTGTGGGTTTATCTTTGTTTTATGGTTGGTGTTTATGCTCCTTATGGCTGTGGGTTAAGTTACTAGTTCTTGGAGCCTTGGTTGGACAAATGCTCTGGAAGCCCTGTAACAATGTGGGTTGAGTTACTGGTTCCTGGGATCTTGGTTGGAAAAATGTTCTTGAAGCCCTGTAACAACTTGGGTTGAGTTACTAGTCTTGGAAGCCTTGGTTGGTTGAGTTATTAGCCTTGGAAGCCTTGGTTGGACAAGCTCTTTGGAGCCCAACAATAGCTGTGGGTTGAGTTACTAGTCTTGGAAGCCTGGTTGGAACACACACTTTGGAGCCATGGACAACGTGGATGGAGACCAATAAGGTGATGGCTAGCGATGTCCAACTGTGAGGTGAAATCATTAGTTGAGGGTTGAGGTGGTTTGGCCTCTCGAAGCCTGGTTTGGTTTTGTTTTAGTTGTTCCATGAGATCCCACATTCATGCTTAGAATATAGCACAAGGGTGAATGGATAAAAGAAATATTTAGTTCAACCCAGTCTATGGTCGGGTGGTACGTGGAAGTCCCTGACTTGGTTAGCATTTTCATATGTTAATAAGAGGTGTTTTCTGTTATGATCTATGAGCATATGTATTGATTATGATGGTGACATTATGGTTGAGTTGCCATGGTTTATATGTTGGTTATTACTGGTTTATATGTGGGTTATTAGCTAATTGTATGTTGGTTATATGACGTATATTGTTTATGGATATTGAAATGTTTGATAAATATGCGACTGGTTATTGAATTCATGACCTAATAGATTTCATATTCATCATGTGTTGATAGAATGTATGTCATGTTTAGGCTTGGTTAGGTCAATTCCTTAGGTTTTGTGTTATAGGCTTTGTCTTGGCATCATTTATTGTCTTGGAAAGTCTCATCAAGTTCTGGGAAGTGGTATGGAGACTAGCCTGGAAAAAGTGGCTCAAATCTCACGGTAGTGGGCATAAAAATGCCTGAGAAAGATTGCATTCTCTCCCTTGTAGGCTTATGGGAGCGACTGGAGGCCTACAGTCGCATGGAGATAGGCTTGTGCATGCGACTAGTTTTTTTTTTGTGAAAAGGAAATGTGACTCATGGTTTGGGCACCTAGAGGGGTGGTTTAGCTCTTGTTGGCCTTGTAGCTCATTAGGAAGGTCAGTAAGGTTTTGGTTTGTCGATTCCACTTCCTTAAGTTGATTTAGGAGGTTGAGTTATATCATAGTAACTCTTTGTCACATATTTACCCTGGTTGACCAGTTATCTTGGGTAAGTATGGGAGGAGGGTGTTACAAGCACCTAAACACATTTCCATTGATCTCAAAGGGGGTGAGTCTACAAACATTGGAGATATTGAAGATGGAGAGTGATCAATAATCGAAAACAAAGGGGGAGTGTAGCAGATTCTTTAATCTGACAGGGGGAGTGTTGCCGCGTGGTGGTGTTTCCATCAATGACCAATAATGTTTGGTGGTGTTTCCATCAATGTCAATGAAGGAGATTGTTGAGTAGTTGTTGTAATTGATGTCAAGTATAATTTAAATACTAGAGATATTGATGATGGAGAGTGATCAGTCAAAAACAAAAAAGGGGGAATGCAACAAATTATATAACCTGAGAAGGGGAGTGTTTCCCAATGGCGTTATTGCCATCAATTCCAAAGGGGGAGATTGTTGAGTAGTTGTTTTCATTGACGTCAAGTCTAAGTCGTTTATGTGAAATTTCAATTTTAGTGGGGAGCTTGGTATGGTAAGTGTGTTATCATTGATGTGTTACTTGTGTGTTGTTTCCGCTTGAGGTCATGGATGAAAATAATATCTTTTAAGCAATTTATTCTTTAGTTCCTTAGCTCTAATGAGGACAGTAAGTGTTTAGTTATGTACCTCCCTTAGAGGCCTTCCAAATGGAATATGGAAATTGATCTAATTCTCAAGGAATGAAGAGAAAATTAAGGTTGAAGGTTTTTTGTTCTAGGGGTTCCAATTGATCATGGTTCCAAGGTGCACATACGATAAATATTAAATCCCTCCTTAATAAACTTAAAAAATGCATAGGGGGCCTGAAATATGGTCCTTTTTGTTCGATATGACAAGCCAACAAATTTGTGTGGTGAACTTGGGAGATATAGGGGTGAGTTAGTCACATATGCAACAAATCCTAAAACCCTCCCCTCCCTGCCCCTTCGTTCACTGTCAGATAGAAGAGGGGGCCCTGTGATGGATTTTCAAATGTTGATAAAAAATGAATCACTTGGTGTGCATATTGAAAGTTTCTGTTGGTTAACGTATAACAGTGAGAAGTGAGCCATTGGTTCTAGCCTTTTCTCATAGAGGGCTAGGCATAAGCACTCAAGCGCTTATAGGATCACTTAGTCCAACTAAGAGTACACACAACAACAACATGCAGTGAGATATGAGCAGTGGCTGACACATGTGGTAGGACAAATGGCACCTCCACACAGGTGTCAGGTGGCAATGACATGGATGTTACGTGGCAGGTACACGTGGCTACTAGACTGCTGAATGAGAACTCAACTACACACAACACAATGATGAGCAATGAGCGATGGCCAAAATAGGTGATATGACAAGTGGAAATCCATCCATCACTGATGTGGAGCCTAACACGTGGCTATACGGAAGGGTGACATGTGTCACTTGTATTTGGTGTTTTTGGGTGGCTAAGTGAGCTAGTCTTGGGTGAGACATAGCACCACTCTAAGGATGCGATGTTATAGGATGAAATCATCGTGATGTGGTAGAGGAAGTGTGACATGGCTTAGATGATGATGTGGCAATACATGAGGGTGACACATGGTAGATGGATCTAGAGTTTTTGATAGGCTAAGCAAACATTTTGTGAGTGACACATGGAAATATAGGCGATAGGTACATGTCAACAAAATACACGTGGTAGGTGTTAATTGGTCATATAAAATGATGTGGATGATAGTTGGCAGGTGACGTGATCCTTGACCATCATGGAAGTGAGGCATCAAGTCGAATGAGCAAGTGTTTTCAACTGACGACTGACATACGAGATTCGAGAATCAAAGAGTGTCTCATCTATTAACGGTCCCACAAAATAATAAAAATATGTATCTCATATGTGTATGTTGTTTGGTTTTTGGTGACATGATGTAATTGATTAAAAATAATGTAAATAATCTTAAATAGTGTTAAAATTTATATAATATTGACCCCACACCCCCACCCACACCACCCCCCCGCACCCCCTTAGTATTATCCCATATTCTAAAAAATAAGAAATATAGTGAGTGTTATATTTTCTTCTAGGACAAACACAAGCACATTGTCAATAATAACATTACAAGGTGAAAAAAATTCTAATTCATGTTAGATTTCAATCTATTGATTTTCTAGTGCAATTAGGTTTATCACAATATTTTTGAAATTCTGATAATCAATTTTGATGTATATCTTCTTTTATCTTAGTCAAATTATATCATTCATAATTATACTTCAGAAATTCAACCATAACAAATCGTAGAATAGTTGAGATCACAATTCACAAAAAGAAAGACAAGATTGATGGGAAAACCCACTACGAGGAAAAACATAACAACCTTTTCAATAGAGAAATTCTTCCTGTTAAATAAGAGACACTCCTAGACCTATGGTCAAACCTTGTCTTCTCCTCCAAGTTAAGTCACCCAAACTGCTCCTGCACTTTGTTCTACATGTCTAACCCAGAATTTCAGCCCTCCTAGAATAACCAGTTTCCCCAGAAATTTCGGCCCCCTGCAATGACTTTGTTAGAAATTTATTAACAAATCATGAAATGAACAAAATATTGCAAAACCAGTAACACATAAACACCTCAAACAAGAAAGACACAGGTATACATGTTTCACCCAATTTGGGTTACGTCCATAGAGAAACATCTAGTCCTTCTTTTTATATTATCTAGCAAAATGAAGAGATGCAATCTACCACGGATCCACTATAATTTCCTCTTTGCTCTCACACAATTTCCTCTATCTTTCTTGCTCAGAATAATAATACACAACCCCAATACAATTCCCTCATATAAACTGTGGGTTTCCTTCTAGGGAAAAATTGCTAAATGAACATAACTTCTACTGTCAAATCATTTTCCTAATGAACAACCTAGATTGACTATGAAATTACAATATTTTACAAGGCAATTCATCATATATTTTTAGCTTAAGGAGTGTTGTCCCCGAACCCCCACCAGGGTCCCACTTGCTCTAGGACCCCCACAGGGGGGACATGTCCCCCCCGCACCCCCCACGTGGAGGGGTGTATAATCTTCCTGGGGTATACATCTGGCAGAAACAAAGACCTATGAATTAGGTAGACATTCAAGCTCCACACACAACAAAATGTAGTAATTCCTTGTAGATTCAAACTGCAGATTGTAATATGCTAAAATAATTGACTTGAATCTAATCTACTCATCAATGGAAATAATAAACAATTGATGAAATCATGAACCATAAAATAGAAAGAATTCAATCACACCTAACACAATATTTTTCTGGGGAAAGCCACATCTAAAAGACCCCTGCTATCTATATATTACATTAGTCAAAGAATCTGGATGAATACAATATGATCTGCTCAACCTTGAGGTCAACCTACACAAGTATTTTCTATCCTCTGCCTGACTGTCTGCTTTTTGGCGATACTTAACCAAATTTCCAGGCCTCCAAGCTCCTAATTTCTTGCTCTCACAAGCTCCACACACAAACTTGTGCTTCCTATTTCTTGGTGTCACCAAATCATGCTCACCAAAACAATGATTAAACGTGTGCCTTGATTCCTCCTTTTAAAGGCAATTTAAATGGTTAAAATTAGTGAGTTTTCTAATTAAGGAATGATTTATTTTAAGCCTTCTTCTGAATGCATGCACCATCTGTTTAATTGAGATGATTTTACAATTGATAGTACATTGTCCCTGAACTCCAATCTCAACTGGGTCTTTCTCTGATTTGACATGCATGAGTTAATTATGAGTGAATCTTCAGTTTACTGGTTGGTCTCTGCAAAAAACACTCCACTGTTCGACAGATTAAACCCAAATACTGTAGGTTACACCCCACTATAGTAGGTTACACCCCACTACTACATGTTACACCCCACTAATGCAGGTTACACCCCACTACATGACCTCCCACTAATTCCTCCATCAGTTGGAACTAGTTTAACTAGTTTTAACTTAGTTGGACTGAATTAAATAATTACAACTCAAAATAAACTCAACTAGTGCTCCTAATTGTAGGAGACACTCTACATGACTCTAGTTAGACCCTAAAATCAAATTAACTGAGCTAACTAAGTCAAATTAACTTTGTCAACTATTACAATTTGTCATGAGATGTGGAATTACAATTTTATTCCCAATTTAATTCAAGGAAAAATTAGAATAAGATTTTTTCTTGATGTTATTTTTAACATTTCTTGTTGCTAACACTCCCTTTCAACAGGAAATAAATTCAAATCTATCCTGATAGGATACCTTTGAAATGTTCTGCATGCAACACTTGTCACTGTTTTTGTTGCTACTGCAACATCTGCAACCAAAAATCATACAAAAATAATCTGAATCAAATGTGTCTGTAGCTATCTATTGGAAAAATTGTGTTGCTACTGAGCCTCTTTCTCTACTATCAAAACTGCTCTCCACTTCTCAGTATCTGACTGACATTAATCCTCCTACTACTGAGTATTGTGGGTGATGTTAGTAAGGTAATGATTCATGAGGCAAGAACACCTCAATGGACCCTACCTAAATTTCTGCACTCTTGGGACTATGGTTTCATATCACGCCAACTCACACTTGGAGGTATGGCTGCATGTGCTCCTTCTACCCACTTGGCTCGAAATTTCCCCTATTGGAGGTCTCTGCTTGAGTGGATGTCTCCACTCGGTCTCCTCTCTGCTTCTCCAATTGTGTCTACTCCACAACTTGCTGAGGCTACTTCTGAAGTTGCATGTTGAGAGGTAATTCACGCTCCCTCTCAACCACCAAGTCTCTAACCTTTTAATTGCTTCTCAAGGCTTTGCATGAATGAGCTAAATATGATCTACTCATACTGTTGCTATTATTTCTCTGCTTTTTCTTTCACACCATTACTGCAACTACTGCAATGATGAGTTTGATCTGACTAGATCTTAAAGTACTAGCTTCCATAGGGTTGCTCCCTCTGAAACTAGACTCCCTCTGAGTCTCGATCTCCCTATGATAAATCCCATTGGTCCTCAATCTACCAATATCAATGATCAAAACTCCATTTTGTGTCACTAAGCATTAACTTGATGATCTGCCCACTAGCAACCTTCCAGCTCCATTAAGAAGTCTGCACATAGGGTCTTCTAGATTTGCCCTGAACCAGAGCTCCATAAATTTGCAAGTACAACTTCGAATTCTTCTCTTCTATTGTGATTTGTGCTTTGATATCATGTAGAAATTTCTACAAATATAGCTCTCATACCATTTAGATATTTCTACAAATCTAGCTCTGGTACCATGTAGAAATTCCTTGTAGATTCAAACTGCAGATTGTAATATGCTAAAACAATTGACTTGAATCTAATACACTCATCAGCGGAAACAATAAATGATCAATGAAGTCATGAAGCATAAAAGAGAAATAATTCAATCACACATAACACAATAATTTTATGGGGAAAGCCACAACTAAAACCCCCTTGCTATCTGTATATTGCATTAGTCAAAGAATCTAGATGAATAGAATATGCTCTACTCAACTTTGAGCTCAACCTGCACAAGTATTTTCTATCCTCTACTTGACTGACTGCCTTTGGCCAATACTTAGCTAAATTTCCAAGCCTCCAAGCTCCTAATTCCTTTCTCTCACAACCTCCACGCATAAACTCGTGCTTCTTATTGCTTGGTCTAACCAACTCATGCTCACCAAAACAATGATTAAAATTATGCCTTCATTCCTCCTTTTAAAGGCAATTTGAATGGTCAAAATTAGTGAGTTTTATAATTAATGAATGATTTACTTTAGGCCTTCTTCTGACTGCATGGACCATATTTTTAATTTAGATTATTTTACAATTGATAATACACTGTCCCTAATCTCCAATCTCAACTGGGTCTTTCTATGATTTGACATGCATGAGTTAATTATGAGCGAATCTTCAGTTTATTGGTTGATCACTGCAGGAGACACCCCACTTTTCAATAGGTTACACCCCACTACTGACCTCCCACTAATTCCTCCGTCTGTTGGAACTAGTTTAACTGACTTTAACTTAGTTGGAATGAATTAAATAATTGCAACTCAAAATAAACTCAACAATGCTCCTAATTGTAGGAGGCACTCTACATGACTCTAGTTCGACCCTTAGCTAGAATTAACTTAGCTAACTAAGTCAAATTAACTTAGTTAACTATTACAAGTTGTCTTGGGATGTGGAATTACAATTTTATTCCAAATTTAATTCAAGGACAAATTATATTAGGATTTTTTCTTGAAGCTATTTTTAACATTTCTTGTTGTTATTTTCAACACAAAAATGCAAATAAATAGTGTGAATTACAGAGAGAGACTTCTATACACACATGCAAGATGATGCGAGAGAAGAGAGAGAAAATCAACTTCTTCCTTTGTCCTTCTTGACCTCCTCCACTTGACCAGAAGTTGTATTAAGTGAGGAATGAAAATTTTCCAAATGAGGATCTCGAGCTGTATTTATACAGTAGTCTATCTAGGGTGAATAGATGTGTCTCTTGGCCAGGGATGACTTGAGTTGGAGGGAAGCCGACTTGTCACTTTGGATCCAAAGATTTCATTTTAAAATTCAAAATTACATCTTTTAAAAGTTGCAATGACTCAAAATAAGTTTTCCTTTGACTCAAGAATTTATAAATATGCTTTACAATGATAAATATAATTACATTAAGTGACCACAAGTACATTATGAATACTGAACACAATTACAAATTCAACACTCCTTGTTAACTAGGGAGGTAATCATAATATTTGTCATGGATGTTCGCAGATTAAACAAATTTATCTAAAGAAAAGGTTGTCCATTATTATCATCATCATCATTTATCATTAGCATCTGCTAATGGCCATATTCAGGGAGTGCCAAACCCATGGAAATTTCATCAACATATAAATACTCACTCCCTAGAGTGATCAGTCCTTGAATTCCATGGCCACTAGCTAGGCCAAACTGTTGAGACCCTCAACTAAAAAGCACTCACTCACCCTTTCTGGTAAGCACTATAGGGCAATACCTCAATCAACCCATACTTGGTTGGTGATTAGGTCTAGATGCTGAACATGACCTCACTCCACCCTATTTGGTGCGTGATTAGGGTCTATTATAGCATCATTTATCAACTTTATATACTTGATGCTCTGAGGCATGGCCTTGGGTAGCCCTTTCCTTTTAGACTTGGCCCAAAAATTCCATACATGACTCTGCCCTTCAAAAAATGCATGCACACGCAGGTTCAACTATACCCAACCCATGTATATGATTTAAAATATGAACAAATATAAAATCCCTATTTTTTGGGCGAGGTTTATGGGTTATACCGGAAGCCTACCTATAGGAGCCTATGGCCTAACTGTAGCCCAACTGAAAAAATTGTTTTGAGGTGATATAAATACACCTCATGGGGAAGGCCTAAGGGCATATAAAGATAGGATATTGACATCATATCCAATTAATCCTTAATCAAGTCTGATTTATCTGTGTGCTTCTTGCAGTTCTAGCTATAGGAAACCTTTGTTTCCTCATTGAGATGTCCATCTCCTTTATATGACATCCATGTGTATGCATTTGAAAGAGGATTGTTGAGGGTTAGGCTGGATGGATCCAGAGGAAGGTTTCGCTTGGAGCCATGGACGAATCAAGTTGTATTCTTCCACATTCTTTTGTAGTCATCAATAAAGAAGTTATGTCTTGTTCCTGATGTTATGATCTAATGAGTTAATTCATGTTATAATCTAATGATTTATGATTTCATGTTTTATGCTTATATGCTTATATGATCTAACATCTATATCATGAACATGATTTTAACTAATACTAGTCTATATGATTTTCTTGATTGAGTTACAAGTTTTGAAGCATTGGAGGAGGCAGAGGGTTTGAACCCTACTGGAATTACCTCAAACGTAGGACCTTCGGGTACTATATATTCTTCCTATTTTAGTAGTTTAAGCATTAGGATTGCATGTTTTCTTACTTCCTATTGGTGCATGCTCTTCACTCTGTTGGGGTGCTCAACCCATACCCTAGGGTGTATTATTCCTATAACAAAATTGGTGACTCCGCCGGGGAATACATCTAGTATTTCCTAGTTTGGGTTGTTTCTTTCTTGACTTGGGCCTTCTTGTTTGGTTTCTTGTTTTTCCAGTATCTTTGACTTGTTTACAACCTAGGAAAAAAGTATGATCTTCTGGATTAGACCTAATTTTTTTTCTTTATTTACTTTTCTATACATGAGTTTTAGTTTACACAATTGTGTATACACATGCTTTTGTCAAAAGAAACACGCGTATACGCGTGTTTCCTTGAGAAAAGTTGTGTTTACACGCAGGTCTATCACTACAAAATTGTGTATGCTTGGTTTTGAATTAATTTTACAAATGTTGAGTCTAGTAAAGGGTTTTGCCTAATTTTTCTTACTTCTATTTAGTCATTGATTGCCTTGGAAAGTCCTGCTTCTTGCAGGTTTTCAGTTTCCTGTCTCTCTTTGTGGAAAGACCTAGTCAATCGAGGGTTTGATTTTTGGTAAATTTTTGGTTTCTGTGTTTGGGTTCAAGGCTTCTCAGTGAATTTCTTCACTGTTCTAAGCCTCTGGAACAAAGAATTGGTTTCAATTCACTTATAAGCAACCCTTACATTGCTTTGCCTTCCTTTCTTGGAAGTATTTTTCTTGGTTTTTGAGAAAGTCTTTCTTGCAATCTTGAAAAGTTTTCTTGGTCTTCTTGGAATCTTTCTTGTTTGTTGGAGTTTTTATGCTGTTGTTCAGATAATTTTGTTTGAGTTTGTAGCCTCTTTTCACTTTTAGACTTATTGTGCTTATGATTTTTGTGGCTTGTGAAATTTGAGGTTCTTTATGCTTGAATTTTATCTTGAAGCCTTTAGTAGCTTTTGTTTTCTCAAGAACTCTTTGTGTCCTTAAAAAGAGAAGAGATGAAAAAAATCTTTTATTGCCTTTCTTTTTCTTTTTGGTTTTATTTTTGGTGTTCTTATCATTTTGAGCAAGTGTGAAATCTTTTCATTAGGTTGAATTCACTTGATTGAAGTTTCTTGATTGTTTTGAGAAACACATTTGCTTGCTTTAAGAGTAGTCCTTATAATATTGCATTAAGCATTTAGTTTCCATTAGGATAGTTGCACTGTAAGCATTTTTGGTCTTTTTGTAGATTTTTAAGCGTGTGAGCGTGTGTTTTGAAAAAGAAAAAAAGAATTTTTCTTTCATAGTTTGTTCGTAGAACCTTGTAGAAATCTCTTTCGTCAAAGAAAAAAGTTGCATGTGCATGTAGCCAGGTTTTCTATTGATTTATTTTTGCATCCATAACATGATAAATTTTCACTTCCATTTTACCTCTGACCTAAGAAAATCCATTAAAATCAAGCGCTAAATTTAAAATGAACTAGAATTTTTTGATTTGTCATAGTAACATCAACTAGTCTAGGTCATATTAAGGCCTTGGAATAGGTGAGTGGAGAGTTAAATATCCAAGGCCACTTTGAATTTAAACATAGAAGTGGATTAAAAGAGTGAAATCCAGTGTCGTGAAGTTGACCAAGAAAACTCTTCCCTTCTCGGAGTTAAGCACGAGGGGGAGTGAAGGTAGGGAAGAGAGATACCCCTTTCTGACTTGTTGGATCTCGACCAAAGACTATTCCACCGGGCTTCTGATGCGTATTGGTGACCTTAATTTCCTTTCCTAGGGACCACATAGGTGACTACGGGGGGCAATACCTGTGGTACCTGAGGCAGATGTTGTATCACTCTCATTAGTACTTCTGGAGGGTGCCCTTACAAAGCTTGGGTACTTTCACCGAAAAAGGATTTTGATTGGAGGTCAGCGTAATCGTTTCTGTTACCTTCGCTGGTAGGCTTGGGCTGTAATTATCCCAAACTATCTTAGGAAGGTCCTTTATTTCACTTTCTTGTATTTTGGTGTTTGTTCCTAATCACCTGGAGTGGAAATTCCTGAAAGTAGCTTGATTGATTGTATCTTTATGGACATTTCAGGGAGTGACCTTTGCTCTTAGATTTCCATAGCTTTCTAATTTTTTTATTCTTTACAAGTTCTCACAATGATTAAAAGTGGTTGATCGACTAGTTTTTCGGTCCATGAGGCTTCGTGGGCTCTCACCTACGAGTACCAAGCCTTTTTCTAGAAGGTGTAGGGGGAATTTTGTTGGTGATTTTCAATCAGTAGCAATGAACGCATCAAAGATTGATCCTCCGCATCAGGCTATAATTTCATAGGGTAGAACTAGTGCAAATAATGATTTGGATAGGGATACTCCTGTCATTGCTAGGGTTATCTTCCAGTCGAAAGATGAATTTGAGGTTGAAGAGATTCTTGAGTCCCTTGTGACTCCTTCTTCACCTCTTCCTCCTAATTATCCATACGTTTTATTATACGTTGGGACCTCGACTCACAGGCCAAAAATCCCTAGTTTTTATCGTCCTTTTCCTTCGATGGCCACTGCTAGGAGAAAGAACCCGGTTATGAGTGCTACTAGTGAGCATACTCCTCTTTCATTTCAAGGAGCAGGTACCATTGCTATATATACTATCACTCCTAGTACTGCAATATTTGGTTCTACCTCCATTCCATATTCGAGTGGGGGCACCCAAGCTTTTTCTTACCACACTGGTTCCTTCCCTTTTGGGGTGCCTTCTAGTGCAATTCCCTCGGTTCCTCTATCCATCCCATCCATTTTTTCCACAACTATGACTTCGATGGCTAGTGGTTCAAACTATTTTCAGATTTTTCCTTTTGGAAGTGGTCACACACCTCATTTTAATCCTTCTTTAGGATCCCTTCCTTTCTATGCTCAAGGTCAAAGTTATAATCCTTTTCAAGGATGGACTAACCCTGTTTTTAGTGGTTGAGGAGCCGGGAATCAATTTTCTTTTGGTAAACAACGGAACATCCCTTACTCCTCTGTAAGTTCCTTTCAGGCTTATTCTCCCTTCGCCAATGCATGGAACCCTTACCAAGGGCTCTCCTCTCCTTTTAATACTTTGCTTCGGGGAAATATTCCTGGTTATGGTAACTTTTCAGTAGGAGCTGGTCAAACTACAAATTTTTCTGGACCACAAGGTTTTCCTTACGGTTTAGTTTCTTTCACAAATAATCCTTGGCAACCTAGTGCCTCTACAAATCTAGGATATTCTTTTCAAAATGTTGGGAATCCTTCTCATAATGGGTGGAATTCTCAAATTCCTTAGTGCTTACCATTCCTGGAAACCATAAATTTTCCAGATCTCTAAAAATTGATGAATGATCCCTTTGTATATAATCCGATGTGGCCTCTGGTTCACACCAAACTTCTATCAGATATTCCAAAATTTGAAGGAAATTCTAGGGAGGATCCGACTAACCATAAAACAACATTCCATTTATGGTGTTCATCTAACTCCCTAATTGACGATTCAAGCAGGGTGAGATTGCTCCAATTCACCTTAATTGGAAATGTTTCTAAATGGTATATAGAGCTTAATGGGGGTACCTTTTCTTCATTTATTGAATTGGATACTATGTTTTTGAACCCTTTTTAGTTGCTCGTTCAATATGATGTTGGAACTGAGCTATTAGCTAGTTTCCAACAATATAAGGCAACTCACATTTCTGACCATATTTAGGAATGGTGAAGAAGGAAGAGGCTCATCAAAGCCTATATTCCTAATGAAATCCTTCTTGAATGGTTTTTAAAGTCTTTACAAACATAAATTTCTAAGGATGTATCACTCTTTGGAGTATTCACCAAATAACAGGCTATCTTTAGAGTCTAGTAGTTAGAACTTATATATTCACATTCTGGGATTCTTAAAAAGATTTTTCCTGGTGCTCCTTGATCCAAGATCGATTTAGCCAAACTGAAGCCTGGTCCCCATGCTACGGGATAGTCAGATCAATCGATAATAGCATGACCAACCTACTAAGTCAACTGCAACAATTGTCTTTACAAACTGCTTCTTCGATTTAGGCATCACCGTCAGTGCCTATGCCTTCTCAACCTTCAACTATTAACATTGCCCAATCTTTTAACCCTAAAGGAAATCAAGAATCCGATGGGAAGAAAAAGGGACGAGGTAAGAAGAAGGATAAGGATGGGAAGGGTAATGTGAACAAACCCAGTAATAATATTGGGGAGGGTAAAAAGGAGTCCAAAAAGAAAGTTAAGTTTCCTTGAAAATTGTGCAACAGACCATTTAACTCATCTTTGCCCTAAGATTTAGGATGCTCGGTGCTTGTTAGTACAACAGGGTTCTTCTAGCTCCCAGGCAGTTTTAACTAACCCTTTTCCCCAAGGGAAACAAATGTTTGTTGGCCTGAATGCTAATATTGGAAACCCCACAGGGGGAAAGCAGGAAGGGGAAAATCCGTCAAATGCATATATGATGAGTTATCGTGTTGATGTTGCTACAATATCACATGATTATGGTGAACCAGAACTCTCTAAGGCTAAGGTCACTCCCGATGTTCCAGAGGCACTCCATATTGAGAGGCCCATAGTTGAGCTTATACCTCGGATGCCGAAAGGCTCTGAAAATGTTGAACGATTAACCTTGATTCCAGGGCTACCCAAAACTACTCCATTGTTGAATATCTAGCTCAAAGTCCTTGTGCGATGTCTGCATTAGAGGTACTCCAGTAGTGGCCATCACAAATGAGTGCGCTACTCACTGCGATCGGGGCCACATATCTAAAAAACTCTCTTATTTTTACATTTGACATGTCAAATATTGAGAAGAGACTACCTCATCACATGAATTTCCTAATTAAATCTACATATCGAAATACCAATATGTTTCGAACTGTAGTGGATGAGGGAGATTCCACATGTGTCATGTCTTTTACATGTTGGAAAGCTATGAGATCTCCTCAAGCTATTCCTTCACTGAACTCTCTTGACTGGATTTGATGCTCATTCTCATAGGCCACATGGAATTATTCCAACCTTTCCCATCTGTGTTGGGGGCAAGGTGGTTAATATTGAGATAGAAATATTCGATGCAAATTCGGATTATAATATTCTATTGGGACAAAATTGGATTTATGAAATGGATGCCATTATATCATCATTATTTCACATCCTATGCTTTCCCCATGAAGGGAGAATTGTTATTGTTGATCAGATGGATTATTCTTTGATGAATCCAATGCATCCTCTGATTCCTTCGTTCCCTTGGTGAAAAATCCCAAGCAACTTGTTGAGAATTTAGGAGTTAGAATGTATTCCTCCTTGATGGGTACCTTTGATATTCCTTCTCCTACTGCTTGAATAAATTCCATTTCATCATCCAAGACCCCTTCTCGAAGAGACTTCTTCATAACTAATTATTTTTTGAATCCTTGGACATTACTCTCTTCTACCACCACATTAGAAGAAGCGGAAATGGGTGGAATGGCACATCCCATGTCTACAGTTGAAATTGCTTATTAATTTATATTTAACACTGTAGATTCCAATCCTACTCCTCTTTCACTAGAGGATTTGGATGGAGATGTGGCTCCAACTTGGAATCTTGACTCTACTTCTTCTATGGACTACCTTGATACTATTTTACATCTGAGGAAGAAATCCTAGAAGCAATGACAGGGGTAGACAGACTGTGGGATGATTTGCACCATCAGTCATATTTTCTCTGAGACTTGCGTGCATTAGAATCAAGTTTGTCTAATCCTTCATCGAATGGTGATGTTCACACAATTTTAAACCCTTTGGCTCCAACATAGATTTTTGCCGAAGGTAACATGTCTATCATTTCGAAAACTATTTCGGTGAACATCTCCAGGAATCCCAATATAATTGAGAATGTTTTCATTAGAGCCAAATGCTTCCCTTAAGAAACTCAAATCTATACCGATATTTTTAAAGAGTTTCGTGATGTGTTTTCTTGGTCTTATGAGGAAATTCATGGAATTGATCCATCAATAGTCCAGCATGAGATCAAGAATTACACGAATGTGAAGCCTATATGGAAAAAGATTCTGCTGGTGAACCCTAGGAGAGTGGCAACTATCAAAGCTAAGGTTGAGAAGCTGCTTAAGGCGGGTTTCATATACCCTATTCCATTGACTGAGTGGGTCTTGAATCCAGTCCTAGTTGATAAAAAACAAGGAACGATCCGTGTATGCATAGACTTTAGGGATTTAAATAAGGCTTGTCCTAAAGATAATTTTCCCACATCATTTATTGATCAGATTACCAATGAATGTGTGGGAAATGAGATTTTCTCCTTCATGAATGATTCTCGAGTTATAATAAAATTACTATCCGTCTAGACGATCAACATAAGACAACTTTTATCTAACCCTATGGTGCCTTTGCATACAAAAAAGATGCCTTTTGGCCTTAAAAATGTTGGATACAATTTTTAGCAAGCCATGTCCTATGCTTTGGACGATATCAAACCTATCATCGAAGCTTATTTAGATGACCTAGCTGCTAGTTCTCGAAAGAGAATTGATCATCCGCATCATCTTCGATTAGTTTTTGAGCGATGTCATATTTATAAAATCTGGTTGAATCTGAATAAATGCATTTTCATTGTCACATCTAGTCGGTTATTGGGATTCATAGTATCTACTGAAGGGATTCATGTAGATCCTTTCAAGGTTGAGGCAATACTTCAGTTTCCTCCCCCATCTACCATTCGTTAACTTCAAAGTATCCAAGGAAAAGCCAATTTCTTGAGGATATTTATTGTCATTTACACTAAGATTACAAAGGGATTTATGAGATTGCTGAAGAAAGGAGTTCCATTTCTATGGGACGATTTTGCTCAGTGCTTGTTCAATGCTTTGAAAAAATCATTGACCTCTACTCCTTTACTGACTCCACCTGATTATAGCAGTGATTTATTCTTATATATCGCTGCAGAAAAATCAACCATTAGTATGGTTATGGTTTAGGAAGATAATGCTCTCCATGAGAAAATGATTTATTATCTAAGCCGAGGCTGGTCCTGAATTACAATATTCTCCAGTAGAGAAATTAGCTTGTGCAGATGTTCATGTTGTCTACTGACTTAGACACTATATTCTTCTTAGAATTTTTTTTTCTTAGCGGATATCAACCCATTTCAGTTTGTTCTCAGTAGGGGAGTGATTGGGGGCAAATATAACATATGGATTGTTATTTTAGAAGAATTTGATCTTGAGTTCTTGTCAGCCAAATCTAAGAAATATATAGTATTCATGGAATAAATCTCAGATTTTCCTTGTGAAGAAGAAATGGTTTATGAGGAATCATTCCTTGATGAAGATATTTTCCTTATTTCTTCACAAGATCCTTGGTATGGAGATATCATAATATATCTTCAGACTTCGAAGTTTGCCCTCATTTTTTCAAAGGATGAGCGAAGAAAATTACGTCACTTAGCGAAAAGTTATGTTATTATTGATGACACTTTATATCGTCGCGGGGTTGATTCAATCCTTAGACACTGCTTAACCTTAGAAGAAACTGAGTCAGTGTTGAATGATTGCCACAATGGAGCTTGTGGTGGTCATCTATCTAGGCTTGCTACAACCCAAAAAATCGTACGTGTAGGTTATTTTTGGCCTTCGATTTTCAAAGATTGTATTGAAGAGGTAAAAAAATTCCATCCTTGTCAGGTTTATGCTCGAAAAATGTGCTCTCATCCAACTCCTCTCTTTCCTGTTATTACTATCGATCTATTCACAAAGTGGGGCATTGATTTTATAACTTGTATCCCGCCTTCGGAAAAGGGTCATAAGTCTATTATTGTAGCAGTGGACTACTTTAACAAGTGGGCCGAAGCTATGCTCACTATTGTGAATTATGGTTAAACAACAACCCTGTTTCTATTTAACCAAGTCATTTCTCACTTCGATATTCCAAAGGAGATTTTCATTGACCATGGCAATCATTTCCAGAATAAGATGATGGCTGAATTGGCTCTCAAGTTGGGTTTTCAGTAGGAGCATTCGTTTCCTTACTCTCCTTAGGCCAATGTTGAAGTGGAAGCCATGAATAAATCCATGAAAGTTATCCTACAAAGGACAATTAACAAGGCTCAATCCAATTGGCATATCATGTTATATCCTGCACTTTGGTCATACCGAATGTTGGTTAAGACCGCTGCGGGTTTCACTCCTTTTCGACTAGTTTATGGTTTGGAATCGATCTTCCCTATGGAATGTGAAATTCCTTCTCTTAAATTACCTGTAGAACTTCTTCTAGACACTTCTAGTCTTGGAGAACACATCGTTTATTTGAAACATCTTGACAAGCAGCGTCAAGATGCTACCACAATTAACAAAGCTCATAAAAAGAGAGTGAAAGTCCAATATGATAAGGTTGTGCATCCTAGGGTTTTCTATTAAGGTGAACTTTTTTCTGGTCTATGACCTAGATAAAGATGCCTTGGGGGAAGGTAAGTTTAAACCCATGTGGTACAGTCCTTTTATCGTTAAAAAGGTCTTAAAAAATGGAGCTTACAAACTAGTTGATTTTGATGGAAACGAGCTGGCGGAGCCCATAAATGGGGTCTATCTTAAAAGAATTATGCCTAGGCTTTTGCCTAGAATTTGCTTGTTTGTAGATATTGTATATATTTGTGCATATCTGTCTATAGGTTTCAGAATGATTTCGATATTTTTGATCTACTTTGGTAGGTATCGATGGATGATCTGGTATATCTAGGGTTCGCTGATGGTGCTAGTCGACATACCTAGAATTTGGCTTTCGCGGCTTAGGTGATTTACTACCCGTCCAGTCAGTTGTTGGTTTCAAGAGGCATATGTATCAGCCTTGCTTCAAACAATGTTGTCGAATATACTGATTTTGTTAACTTACTATCTGAAGCAATATCTCTTTGTATTGTTTCGTTAGTAGTATACTTGGATTCACAACTGGTGGTTTCTCAGTTAAACAATATCTATCGTGTGAGAGATCCTTATTTATATCACCAATTTCTGAGAGTGTGTTTATTACAAAGATCATTTAATTTTATCACATTTATTCATATTTCACGATCAGAACACTCATTTTCTGATTCCATAGCTAATCAAGCATTAGATTGGCATATTAATCATTCATCACATTAAAAATAAAAAATAATAAAAAATCATCTGTATATATGGTCATCACATCATGAAACCATTTGTATATAGATAGAAGTTTAATGTTCAAAATATTATATAAAACTGAGACAACATGTCCTACAAAATTAGGCTTAAGCCCAATCATGTCTATCAAATATATGGAAATATATAATCTATATCTATGGGCCCAACCCCAGATGTGGATCTCGGAATAAGATGATGGCAGTAGCCACCTGTCAGAAGAGCCACACCCAATCTTGTGGTACTCCTACCACGCGTCTCTGCATAGCCTCTGGTAGATCCTCTATCGCTGCCATAGGTACTTGGTGAGTCAATCTCTCCAAGTTCCTCTATACGGTATGAAGGAGTCTCTCAGTCTCAGCTGCAGCACTCTCCGCGTCTCTTCTGCTGCGCGTATGCCTAGGTAGACCCTCAGGTCTTACCGGTCCCACATATGTATCATGATCAAACAATTTTGTAAGAATTTTTGGCTCATCAAAAAGAATTTTAATTCATAATTTTGAAATCCAAAATATCAAATAATTTTAAAAACTTAAAATGGTTTTACCAATGGCACCCCATGCAGCGTCGGGTGGAAGAGTTAGATTTGTATCCACTCTGAAGTCCATGCTTGCATAGGGGTAGTCCTCAATGGTGATGACATGTTGTTCCCACCAAAGGAAAAACTCATCATCAAATGTTGTTTTAGGGAACTCGCCACCCACTAGTCCCTTCATCAAGTCAACCATCTACCTATCCGTGGATCTCTTGGGATGCTGATGGTAGAGAGCACTTTGGGTCAAAGTCCTGGTAGCCTCTCAATAAAGAAAGTGCAAAGGTTGGTACCATACCCAAAATGTTTGGTATTACTCTTTTTTATAGAAGTGAGTTTTTTTGTTTTTTTTTTTTTTTTTTTTTTTTTTTTTTTTTTTTTTTTTTTTTTTTTTTTTTTTTTTTTTGCAGATTGATTAGGAGGGTTGTACACCAATCAAAGATCATGGTGAGGCAATCGAATGATAGGCTCATTGTAACACGTGATACCCTCACAATGGTAAAAAGGAGAAATCTAAGGGGTAGACTCTCCACATTCTTGATTGGGATTTGTGTTCGTACCTTCTCATTGTTTCTGGGGCAATATATGCAAATATAATCATCCATGCTGAGACTTCCTCCAACCTTCCCTTGCAAGTTAACTGGCTCTCCTCTCTAAGAAAGTCAAATGATGAAGTAGATATCTTCTACTTCAATTCGCAGGGGAATTTGATTAATCATAAAAGCATCTTCTTCTAGATCCCAATAATTCACAAGTGTCTCTAGCAACCTTGTGTTGGTTTTCAAATTTGGCATTTTGAAAAATTTCAATAATCCAAACCCTCTCAATGCATCCAGTGCTAATGGATCATTCATTACCTCATTATCCACTGCACTGTGCTCTCTTTACTTCCATGCAATAGTCATCATGCAATTCAAGCATTTTTATCCATTAAAATTCATAATTTAAAAATTTTCACTGCACACGTGAGTTCATCTCATACACAGTCGCATATAGGGCTTACTCATACGCGACTTTTATATGCCCAACCTGTGTACGTGCAAAGTAAAAATCTAAAAACAAGATTCCTATAGTTAAATTCTCTAAAAAATGCTTGAAATGTACAAAAATTCATTGAAAGATCGAATTTGAGGATTACCTGGAAGTTTGGTAGTTGTTTGAGCCGAGAAATAGGGTGGATTGTGGTTGTTGTTTTTTGCTCCAAAGTTCTTTTTCTCATTTTTTCAAAACAAAAATGAGGTTTTTGGAGTCAAAAGGTCTATTTATAACTTTTAATTTTAAAAAATTTTAAAAACCCACTTTTACAAAGTTTATGTTTATTTTAATTTTTTTTATAAACTTTGTGACCTTTTGGCTTTGAGTGATGGGATAGGTTGTCTTTCAGGTTAAATTGAAGAATTTGAGATTTTTTCTACCACTTCGATTCCATGACTGTTGACCCATCATGGTAGTTATCATTTTCGTTACTGGCATATAGGTTAAGGAAGGCCACTTTTTCCGTTGCATTATGCATTCTAGCCTCCATACTGTGATATGTTTCCATAGGGCCAACCCCATTGTGTTATGATTCTTAAACCATTTTCACTCGCCAACTTATAAATTCATGACATGATGATAAAGCCTTCCTTTAAATGGGCTTCCTCAAAGAACATTCCTTTGAGTTTCATTGACCAGTTTCGCCACCTTGCATTGATCATAGGAATGTTCCCCTCCTAGGAACTAGCACATTTGTATTTGGACACTCGTTCTTTCCACTATACCATAGGCATTCTTTTATTCTTTCCAAACTTTCCAAATATGAAAAAGACAAAAAAAAAAAATTATATATTCGAAAAAGAGCGGGAACGAGATGTTAATTCCATAATTGATGGTAGCAAGAGTCAGTTGTGTTGCCCTTGAACATTGCACTCAAAGCAAGTCTTTCCTCCATCGAGATGGGCTTTAGTTTGACTTAGGAGAGAATAACCTTATTATTGAGTTAGTACTCCTCCGATTGGTTATCTCTTCCAATCATATGGAGAGTTTGTTTATGCCTCCTGCATGACAAACTTATAAAAAGTTATCATATGCTACCATACAGTCAGTCACATTTGAGTCATGCTTTTGTTCAAGGGAAGTAAACCTAAGTCGACCTTTCTGTGGTGTCTCTTGACTCATATTTAGTCGTCCATACTTGTTCTGTCAGAGTTAAGTTTAGTATCACATCAGCTATTTGGTCCATTGTTCGTGTTGGTTAAGAAGATATCCATTGACTTCTTGTTGACAGGTCTTCTCTTATCAACTTCGACAAATTGCACTCAAGGTAGGCCTAAAGCTGCACCCTGGCCCTATTTCCATCATTGATAGTGACCTTGTGCTCAACATTGATGAATATCATGGGTCTTTGACTGGGTGGTTTCCCTTGTGTTCGACGCCAGCTTATATTATCACACATTGGGATTCGTGTAGTACCTTAGTTTCCATTTGACCTTATTGGTGGATTCCTTGCCTCTGTGTTAGATTTCATTATTGGTTGGTTAAGAGGCTTTCTGTTGTGTGCTAGCCACATCTTGTGTACGTCAGAAAAGTGATTCGGTATGGTTACTTCATCTTTCTTTCTCTGATTCCTTCAACATTATTGGCTTGCGGGTTACACTCATGTTGGATTGATGTAAGATGCCTTAATGTCTTCCTTCTAGCATATCTTTTCCCATTGAATCCAACTCATTTCTTTGGGAATAAGGTCTAGAGTCCTTTTTTAGTACCTTAGGGTTTGTAGTCATTAGTGGTAGACTCCTTCACTATCGATAGTGAGAATACATCAATATCTCCTAATTGATAGATTCTCTCAAGTGTTCGAATTCAACTAATTTATTCGCACTTGTTAGATTGTACTAGGGTACCTTGAATCTCATCATCATTATTGGTGAGTTTTCTCACATTTTTTAACTGTATACGTTAATGACCAGTAATCAAACCATTTCTCACATGGTTGACTTCCGCTCATTTATTCCCATAGTGTAGAAATGTACCATGGCAGTCGGTGAGGACTTTTGGTTGCATCAACATTTTGTTAGTTCACTTGTCAGTCCCTCCAGTTTGCTGCTAGTGACACCATCCACCTTATACATTGCAGTTGATCACAACAACATCTTATATGTTGGCACATGAGTTGCATGCAGTACCATTATTCCACTTTTTTGACTTGGTACTTTGAGGATCAGTTATGTGACTTCAGTGATCATATATCTACTTCAACATCATTGATCAATTCTTATATATGTGATATGGTGACATGGCCTTGAGATGTACTTTTGCGGCTATGATCAGATGATCCACTATGTATTTCTCAGTTTCTTTTGTACTTATATAAGTTTTGGATCCGCTCTACACTTGACATGCAGACATGCTTTACTACCTCTGAGCATGGGTATGCTCACCTCAAACATGAGATTTATTTATGATCTCTTCCATTAGTTTGTCAGGCTGGAATATGGTGATTTCCTCCCAATTCCTCACATGATTCTTTCTATAAAATTAATACATTTTGGCCATCATGTACCCCTTTTGACCTCATATATTAGGGGGCATTTGTTATAGCATCATTTATCACATTTATATACTTGATGCTATGATTCATGGCTTTGGGAAACCCTTTCCTTTCAAACTTGGTCCAATTATCAAAAAACATTATTTTAAATTCCATACACGACTCTGCCCTTCAAAAAATGCGTGCACACTTGGGTTCAACTATACCCAACCTGCGTATATGATATAAAATATGAAAAAAATATAAAATCCCTACCTTTAGGGTAGGGTTGATGGGTTACACCGGAAGCCTACCTACAGGAGCCCATGGCCTAACTGTATCCCAAATGAAAAAACTATTTTGAGGTGATATAAATACACCTCATGGGGAAGGCCTAAGGGGAGAGAAAGATAGGATATTGACATTATATCTGATTATTCCCTGATCAAATTTGATTTATCCCTATGCCTCCTACACTTCCAACTATAGGAAACCTTTGTTTCCTCATTGAGATGTCCATCTCCTTTATATGGCATCCATGTGTATGCATTTGAAAGAGGGTTGTTGAGGCTTGGGCTAGACGGATCTAGAGGAAGGTTTCACTTGGAGCCATCGACAAATCAGGTTGTATTCTTCCACATTCTTTTTCAGTCATCAATAAAGAAGCTATATATTATTCCGGATGTTATGATCTTAATGATTTAATTCATGTTATAATCTAATGATTTATGATTTCATGTTTTATGTTTATATGCTTATATGATCTAACATATATATCATGAACATGCTTTGAACTACTACTAGCCTATATGCTTTTCTTGAATGAGTTGCAGGTTTTGAAGCATTGGAGGAAGTAGATGATTTGAACCTTACGAGAATGACCTCAAATATAGGATATTCAAGTACTATCTCTTCTTCCTATTTTAGTAATTTAAGCATTAGGACTACTTGTTTGCTTGCTTCTTGTTAGTGTATGCCCTTCACTCTATTGGGGTGCTTAACACATACCCTAGGGTGTATTATTCCCATAACAAGGTCTTGGACCTCTCTCATCCTTTTCAGTGAGTGATCAAGGTCCAAATGTTGAAGGACCCCACTCCACCATACCTGGTGTGTGATTAGGATCTAGGGCTTCAGTCCACCATTTATGGTGTATGAATAGGGTCCTCCTCTAAGAGATAATCACTAAACATAACCTATTGAGCCCTTTGGGTCTCTTGGACCCATTCTCCCCTTTGGGAAAATGTCCAACCATACTGTAGATGAATCAACACTTCCTCTCAATGAGAGGGGTGATCTCCATGAGCCCTAACTTGTCTCTGAAGTACACGAACTTGTCCCTTGGACATGAATTTATCATAACACCATTTGTTTTCTCATCAGTGGAGATGTACTCGAGATTTATTGCTCTCCTTTTCACCATTTCATGAATGTAGTGGTACTTGGTCTCAATATGCTTTGACTTGTCATGGAACACAAGATTCTTTGAAATCTTCACACAACTTTTATTATCACAATGTATCATTGTCGGTTCCAACTCTTGGTTGAAAAATCTTGCAAACAACTTCCAAAGCCATATTGGTTTGATACAAGCCTCATTGATTGTGATGTAATCTACTTCAACAATGTTGAGCATGATCGACCTCTACTTCTTGCTCATCCACTATATCATAGTGAATCCCAAATTGAAGCATACTCTTGAGGTACTCTTCCTATCTTGAGCACTTCCTTCCCAATCAACATCTATGTATCCTTGAAGCTATACACCCTTGTTTTCAACATAACTCAAGCCATAGTTTACTATACCACACGAATATCTTAAGATGTGCTTTGCTACAATCTAATGCTCCTGTTTTGGTTCTACCTAAAACTGGCTTGAGTGTTCACAACAAAGTGAATGTCTGACCCAATGTTAACAAAATACATCAACATACCAATCAATCATCGGTACATGGATGGATCTACCAATCCAGAGTCAGATCTTCTTAACTTCTTCAAGTTAGTCACCGTGGGAGTCACCATGGATTTGCAATGCATCATACCTAATCTATGAAGGATCTTTATCACATACTTTTCTTAATCAAGGAAGACTTCACCACGTTTCTGCGATACTTCTAATCCCAAGTGATAGTTCATCAACCCAAGATCCTTCATGTCAAATTTAAAAGCCAACTGCTTCTTACACTGAATGATAAGAGGCTCGAAACCTGTTAGAAACAAGTCATCTACATATAATGGTAAGATCTAAGGTACATTCTTCGTGACCTTAAAATAAAGGTTTGGATTGGCTTCACTTTTGGAAAATCCCAGTCTTTTCAGATAACTGTATGTAAAAGCATACGAAGCTCTTGGAATTTGCTTGAGTCCATACAAGGCCTTATTAAACCCAAAAACATGGGACTCTTTTCCATATACCTCAAATCCTTGAAGTTTCTCTATGTACACCTTTTCCTCAATCATGCCATTGAGGAAAGAAATATTCACATCCATTCGATGAAAATTACATCCCAATGCAACAACAAGAGAAATGATGGATCTAATGGAGATGTACGTGACAACTGGAGCAAAAGTCTCATCATAGTCTTCTCCCTCTTTTTGGGAGAATCCTCTAGCCACAAACCTTGCCTTGTATTTGTTAATTCTCCATTCCGCAACATGTTTTATCTTGTATATCCACTTAGGAGTCACCACTAACTTCCCTCTAGGCCTTGGAATGATTTCCCAAACATCACTATTCATGATTGATTGGTACTCCTCATTCATTGCTTCCTTCCACACCTGTTGACTAGCTACTTCTTCATATGTGGAATGTTCTTCATCAATGAGTTTTGTCATGAGGGTTGCATAACTGTAAAATGTTTTAGGTTTCTCTACTTCTCTAGATGTGCCATCAGGAGACACATATCCTTCTGCCTCCTGTAATGTGGATCTAAGCCATGCTGGTCTCTTCTTGATTTTTGGAACTATGACTGGTTCTGCTAGATCTTGAGGTCCTTCTGGTCTTCCGCTACATTCTACAGAACTTAAATGTTCCTCCCTTGAGGCCTCCTAATTTACTTCTTACAAGGAATATATGGAGAGTTACTTAGACCTCCAGTAATCCACTTTATCATCGAAGGGGAAATATAATCTTGATTAAATTCAATCTGTCGCTACTCTGGAATGTATATTTGTAGGATTTTGAAGATTCATTATATTCAACAAATATGCCTTTCTTTCATGTAGGCTCAAGCTTTTTCCTCTTATCCTTAGGAACGAAAATATATATAGGACAACAAAATATTCTCATGTGATCGACCTTTGGCTTCCTTTTGGAGAAGGCTTCTTAAGGAGTCGTACCTTCCATAACTCTATGAAGACTTCAATTTTGAATGTACACAACTTTATGTGATGCTTCACATTAAAAGAGTAATGACAAGTCCAAATCATGCATCATGGCCTTGATATATTCTTCAATGGACTTGTTTCTTTCATTTAGCTACACCATTTTGTTGTGGATTATAGGGGACAATTATCTCCCTCTTAATCCAACTTGCTTGTAAAAAGAAACAAGCTCCCTTGAGGTGTATTCTCTTCCATTGTCAGATATCAATATCTTGATCCTTTTACCAGTCAAATTTTCCACTTCAACTTTGAATTCCTTGAACTTGTCGAATACTTCATCTTTAGTCTTTAAGAGATATATCCACATCTTACAGAAGAAGTCATTAGTGAATGTCACATAGTAGAATGAACCACCAAGCGATTTTGTGGGAATCTACCCACATACATCAAAATGAACCAATTCCAAGGCTTCCTTAGATATGTTGTCATTATTTGGAAATGGTCTCTTGATTTTCTTCCCAATAGCACAACCTTTTCATAAACCATCATTATTTACTTGTAGTTCAGGAACTTCTGATACTATTTCACTTAATTCAGGCAATACTCTAAAATGAAGATGTACATACCTCCAATGCCATAGCTCACTTGGATCTATTTCATCATGTACTAATGCCTGCTCTGGTTGACTCACAAGTATATAAAGTCTTCTATCACAAATCCTAATAACCCTAACATCATCTATACTAAAGCCTTTCGTTGATGCGGGATAAATCAGCCCAAGAAAACTCATTGTATTCTAGTAGACATAGGGGTATTGTGTTTTCAAGGAAGTTGGTTTCCTAAGTGTGAATTAAGTGTAATTATTAATGTTTTTAGTGATTTTAATGAGAGAAGCTAGAATAGGGAATTAATTAAATAATGTGAGGCATATTTGTAATGTTCTCGAATATAGGAGAACGTGAGAGATTTAGGATAGTTGAGAGATTGAGGGATTGAGAATTAATTGTAAATCTTAGATTAGGAGTTAGTTCATGAATCTAGGGATTAGAGAGAAGTTTTAGGAATGAGGAAGAGATTTGGGAATTTTGTTAAGAAATTCATGGATCTAAACTAGAATTGGTTTTAGAATCCCTGAGTATAAATGTAAGCCTAAAAGGCAGAGATAGGGGTTAGGTGTTGGAGATAAGTTAGGCTATATAGATAGCAAAAGTGTGGTTTTGAGCCTACGGGCAGATTTGTAAACCAAAGCCACTGTAAAGAGAAACCAGGCCGAGAGACAGAGTCCCATTTTGTAATTATATGTGGATTTATATATGTGCAGAGATTTAATGTAGAAATTTTGAATAATATGAAACTTATTCACAGAGATTATCCTGATTATACACTATTTGCGGAATCATGCATAATACATAACCTCCTCTACGTTGATCATCAATTTGCAGTATTAAAGAAACAATCGCATGTGCACATTGAAGCATCAATCACACATATCAACACAGTATATCACAGGGAAAGCATGCAGCTGAAAACCCCCAACTATCTATATATTATATTGATTGAGAACATGTAACAATACATAGAACAATACTCCTCACAAGTACTCAGTACTATCTCCACCTGTTACACACAAACTAGCTCAGATCTGAATCAATCATTGGCTCAAATCTCCTCTGCTGCTTGCCTACCTCCACTGCGCAATCCTGCATGAGAATAGATGAGAATGGCTGATCCAAACTCGTATTTCCCTTGTGTAACACTACGCAATCCTCATTGGCAATACTCAATCCGCTGATTGTGCAAATCACATGCACAATTATAGTCACAATTGAAAGTTGTCTTGCCCTTTCACTCACCTCTAACACTTGTCTCCACTGAACTGTCCATGCACTGAGTTAACTGATGTATTCTTTAGTTGATTTATGAGTTAATAATTAGTGAATTAATTAATAATTAATCCACACCACTCATCACTAGTGTATTTTTCAGTTAGACTAAATACAACTAGTTCAACTAAGTCAAACTGAACACAACTCCATCAACTCCTCAATCAACTCCACAAACTCAATCACTTGAGTTCTAACTGAAGTCCATCATGCAATAGCTCAATAACCCATAAGAAAAGCGTATTTCCTTCTGGCAGTTGCATGTGCCACATCCGTAGCTTGAACTGAAGTGCTGCAAGAGAATAAGATAATGTTTATAGTCCAAATATTATTAAGAGCTAATAATATTCAACTGTTCTATTTTTAGCCTGGCAGTATAAAAATAGACTCCGCCCATATGTCTAAAAATAGAGGTCCATCTATTTTTACCAACATGACCAATCATCCACAAATAGAATCCTGCAACTCATAGACCATGATCCATATGTCTAAAAATAGACTTTGCGCCAAAAATAGCATGCGGGCCCACTTAGTGAAGGCGACTTCTTTTCACTAAGCTCCATCATCTTGTTGCATTTTCAACATTTAATTCCAAGTTGTATAATGCGTGATTGAGTGTTGAATATAGATTGAGTGCATCAGAGAATTCGATTTTGAGTGCGTAGATGGGTGATTTGAGTGTTGATTGATAAATTATGTGTCTATTAGAGATTCTACGTAATATATGTAGGTAGGCCGAGTCGAAGTGATTATATAGAGGAAGAATATGATGAGGAGGGCCGTAATGGATTGTTAAATCCATTAGAATGATCAATGCTCAAGTTCAGGAGGGATAGCGTAGTTAAAAACCCCAAGAGATCAAACCCTTGATGGAAGCGGAAACCACAGAAACCTGCAGAAAATAGCGTAAAACCGAAATAAAGAGGCAGACAGAGAAGTTAAGTGTTAACACTCAATGACCATTGGATCTTGAAGATCGACGACCCAGATTAAAACATCAAATCACAACCATGCTTTGGATAAATTGCAATGAACGAGCGCGATTAATCGTGGACCATTGGATTGTGGCCAAATCAATGGTCACGATTTAAATCGCGTATCGATGATCGGAGGTGCCAAAGGTTAGTGGTTTATGAATGTTGCGATATCGCGATAGCGATATTTGGCAATGGAAGTCTGTGATAAGCGGCGATCGGCATTTGGGATTTATTGGTGATCGGGTGTCGGGAGTTTTAGAGATCGAAGGAGTAACACGGAGGAGAGTCCAGTAATGAACCAGACCCGACAATAGTTATAGTTGCAGGTATATATTTTTTGAGGTCCTTATGTGTTTCAAGCAGAGTTTAGCGTAATTCCTTTGTATTTGAATTATTAGATTGATCGAGTCATGGAAGACATAAAACATATATTAATGTTTCTGATAGTCAAACATCAGAGTTGGAGGGGTGATGAACCACATATGTGGTAAGGTCAGGGAAGATACTGATAGCGATTGCAATGAGGTTTTAACCTCGAGTTCTATGCAGAACCTGTATAAAAGAGGAAAAGGCGTATTGTATGAAAATCCTTCGTGTATGGATTAACAAAGGAATAAAAAGCATCGATTGAAGGTTGTGAAGGGTTCTAATTCCCAATAGAAGGGTTTGGAGGAAAGACTTTAGTCGAAGTCTTATACAAGGCTAGAGGTTTCATACTATTCCGATAAGAGGTTTTAGGTGGGGTGATTGAGTTCTGATTCAAAGGAACTGTGAATAAAGGGGCCTTAACCATTTATGGTTGTAGATTTGATTCCTGGGAGAGTCAAACACCTGGGATGATGGATTATGCATATTTATGCATTCCTTGGGTAAAAGAAGGGGCAACCTTGCGTCAATTTTGGTATCAGAGCTGATCATAAATGAAATATTTAGTATTAGGCAGAAAAAAGCAAATATGTGTGAAAGTTTCTTTGAAAAACTTAGAACAGAGATATGTGGAAAGCCATGCATGCAGGTAAGGGGGATCAGATTTTAATCTGACAGATAGTAAGCGCACAGAGATGGCGTATAACAGAATTTGTATATGCAAAAGACATGGGACGGTCTGTTCAAAAGGGAGCAAATGGTGGAACAGGATCATGCATAAGATCTTGAAGGTGAGATGACATATTTGTTTTAGTTTGATTGAAGATTGGAGAATGTGTGTTTTTAAACTAACGCACAGGTAGCAGCATAAAGAAAACACAGTGATGTTTGTTTTCTTGAGGAGAATGAAAATTCACTCGAATGTGGAGAATGGATGAAGATTGCTTGTGAAGCCATGCAGTAGCAGTGAACCTGAATCTAGTTGAAGGTTGGACAAAGAGGATAAGAGTATTCTCAAAAGGAAATTGAGAATTAAGCTTTTGGAAGCTTGGTAATGATCTTTGGCTTAAGTAAACAGAGGTATGAAAGTAGCAACAGTTGAATAGAATGCAAGTTTGGCATAGGACTACAACAGTGAGATTGTAGGAAGAACTTTTGGATGTTCTTAGAATTGTAGCAGAACCTTATTCCAGCTGAGGCTTGGAATAGATAAGGATAGAGGAGTCCTTAAGAGTAGTGAGTGGAGCAACCAGAGAGAGAGAGAGAGCAAGATTGCTCAGTGCGAGTTCTAAACAAAGAGGAATTAGAGACCATGCAAAGGAGAAGCTTGGTGAGAGATCAACTTAGAAGAGTTGATTGGTTGCAGGTCTAGAAGCTCACACTGAAGAGAAGATGGCTATGGAAAGTCATATCAAAGGTTCAGAAGAAAGCTACAAGATGAAGGAAAAGTATTGTTGGCATTATGATACATATGTTGTACTTGATGGAAACCCACTCATCTCCGATGATAAATTATAATGCAACAAAGTTATTTTCTGGTTCCGCAGGTGAGCAGATAAAAAGATGCGGTCATCGGCAGGTTGTGCAGGAGAACCGTTGAAAAGGTGCGGATATGTTCACAGGTCTCACGCACAAAGTGTGGGAACCTAAAATGCACGGACTTTCATGCAGAGAAAAACGCGCGTCTTATGTTTGGTCCATGGTATTTAGTCCGACGTTTTTGATCCTATGGTTTTGGCATCTAAAACATTGAACCTAGGTTTTGGATCCCTTGTATTGGTTTTCTATGGTTTTGATCCATGGTTTGAGTAAGGGCTTGCCTATAAAAAGGAAAGGAGATCTTTTGGCAAGTTACTTGTGAAAATTGGATATCTTAAGATCTGAAATTTTGGGTGGTCGGTTTGAAAAGCTAGATCTAAATCAAGGTGAAAACTATAAATTATAAGGCGGATCTATTGATAGGTCATGATCTCTTTGGCGCATGATCAGATCTATGGATCTGATAATCTATGGCACATTGGAGGACTGATAATTTGGCTCTATATCGAGGACCGCAGGCGATCCACAACGCAAGTGCAGAGGTACGCAGCGCAGCAGAAGGTGCAGGTGCGAAGGTACGCAGAGCAGCAGAAGGTGCAGGTGTGAAGGTACGTAGGGCAGCAGAAGGCGCAGGTGTGGAGGTACGCAGTGCAGTATACTGATCAGGTGCGGAGGTGCGCTATCGAGTAGACAGTTCAGGAACGGAGTTGCGCAGTCTAGACACAGAAGAACTGCGGATATTCGCATGTTTTCTTCGGTGAAATTACAGACCTTTCTTGAAATATATTTTAGCTGTCTTTATATGTTTATGCAGAGATTTGGGTTTAAATTGGTGTCTGGTTACTGGTGTTATTTTCTGGTAACTGCATTCTGAGAAGTTTTTTGTTTAAAGGAGATTGGGTGATGCACATGTACTTGATGTTTTGGATCCATTTTGAAATTTTATGAAACGTGGTCCTTGGAAGAAAGAGAAGGTAGTAGCCTTCTGTAGGTCAACACCTACGTACTAGTATCTTAGCTAGTACAAGAGCTAAGGGGGTTGTAGCTCCCTTCCAGAAGAAGCTGGAAAACGAGAGAGAGGGTTGTAGCTCTCTGTAGGTTGCAGCCTGCGTACTGGTAAAATACTGCACCAATACAAAATCATTGTAAGAAGAAGTTCCTAATTGAAAGAAGATAGAGACATATTGCAGCAGGTGGTTTTCACCCACATCGGGTTTCCACCTTACATCTTGTGTTCCTTGGTGTGACTGTCTATTTTGTGTTCCTGCTCATTATTCTACATTTCTCACAGACAAATTAATGACAAACATCTGAAGGATAAATTAAATTATAAGTTTGGAAGGTATATGCAAGTTTAAATTTTCAGATCTGAAAATATTTGTATAAAGTACAAGAGTTTGATAATACTGATGCACCCCCCCTCTCAGTATTATTTCTAACAATTGGTATCAGAGCGGGTCCTTCTGAAGAAGCTTGATCACTTGAAGGAAGATCTATCATCATGAGCAACTATGAGAGAGAAGCATCGATCAGGCCACCAATTTTTGATGGGACCAACTTCGTCTATTGGAAGGTAAGAGTCACAACCTATCTTCAATCTCTTGGTACAGAATTCTGGGATATCATAAATACTGGGTACACATTTCCATCAGCAACTCCAACAGATCTGGCTGAAAAGAAGAAATATGAAACCAATGAAAAAGCAGTCAATACTCTATTAGGATGCCTATCTCAATCAGAATTCGTGAAGGTTATGCAGTATAAATCCGCTAAGGAAATATGGGACAAGATTGTTTTGAGCTATGAAGGAGATGAACAGGTAAAACGAGCAAAACTTCAAACCCTCAGAATTCAGTATGAGAATCTCAGAATGTATAATGATGAAAGTGTAGCTAACTATTTCCTACGTATAGATGAGATTGTTAATTGTATGAAAAACTTGGGTGAAGAAATAAAAGAGGCTGTTTTGGTTGAAAAGGTTCTGAGATCTTTGTCTCCTAAGTTTGAATCAAAAGTTTCTGATATAGAAGAAAAGGAGAATCTTCAGAAAATTACCATGTTGCAGCTACACAGAATTCTAATTGTGTACGAAATGAGGAAAGGAGGACCATCAGACAGAAGAGAAGCCGCGTTCAAGGCTTCAAGAAAAGGAGATTACTATGAGTTAGGGCATATGTCAGAAGAAGAAGAAGAATCAAATTTTATCAAGAACCTTCAACGGGGTGCAGGAAGATTCAGAGGTAAGTTACCCTTCAAATGCTTTGCTTGTGGAAGAGTTGGTCACTATGCTGCAAAATGTCCTCATAAGGATAAACTTGACAAAGGTAAGGAACCTGTCAGATGGAACAAGAAACAAAATGTAAATAAGAGAAACTATTACACTCATGAAGACAGTGATGGACTTTCAAATAGTGATGAAGATGAACGAGGTAATAATTATAGACTTTTGATGGCTTTCGAAGATGATGATTTCATGGATGCTATAGATGAAGAAGGTCTTTATGAAGAGATTTCTAAACTCAAAATTTTTTTAGAAGAGAAAAATATGATTATTGATACTCTGCAATTTCAATTGGCTGAAAAGGAAAAACATCATGAAAAGTCAGAATGTGAAATTGTGGGACTTAGAAAAGAGATTGAGAAAACAAAAGCTCTTAATCTTAGATTTGTTAAAGGATCTCAAACTCTAGATGAGATTATCAATGTGCAGCGCTCTCCCCTAATCAAGACAGGTCTGGGATATAATGAAGAAACATCTCAAGCGCAGAAGCCATCCACCTCCAAAAGTTATCCTGATGCAGCAAGGAGGAGTGAGCAAAGGCCCAATGGAGATCACTAGGTAAATCAGGGACGATTTACCTCAAGAATGAACAAAGACTACTAGGTAAATCGAGGGCTATCTACTTTAAGGATGAACAAAAGCTACAACCAGCCACATGTAAAACTTTCTCAATTTGCCTGAGGAATGAATAGAGACTACAATCATCTGGCTGATAGATATGATAATCACAGGAGTTTCTTCAATGGCCAATGTTTCTCTTGTCATAACTTTGGTCACAAAGCAGCTTAATGTGTTGCCTATAAGACAATCATGGCTAGAGAAGCTCAAAAACGAAGAAGCATGATTGGAATCACAAAAAGGACCTACAATAACTTTTCTGTCCTTGAAAACGAAATTGAATGTTCTATTTGTAACAACTTTGGTCATGAAGATTCTGAATGCAGGAGCAGGTTTCAACAAACATCTCAGAAGGAACAAGCCTCAAGTGCCAAAACATGGAGGATGAAAGAACTGTAACCAGAAAGATGTGGTATAGCCTTATATGTGGAAGGGCAAGAAAATCAATGGTACATCGACAGTGGATGTTCAAAACATATGACGGGTGATGAGGAAAAACTTCAGTCATATAGTGCCTTAGAAAAAGAGAAGAAGGTCTCATTTGGAAATGACACCCTTGCGCTCATAAAAGGTAAAGGTTCTATTTTGTTGAAAGAAAAGGTCAAAGCTGGAAATGTTATGTATGTTGATGGCTTAAAGCATAATCTATTGAGTGTCAGTTAGATGTGTGATCAAGGAATTGAGGTAATATTTCGATCAAATGGGTGTAGTGTTCATGATCTTGATACAGGAGAAATAGTGATCAAAGGCATAAGAACTCCAAATAATTTATACATATTCAAAGAAGGACAACATCAATGCTATCTAAGCAAGAATGATGAACACTGGCTATGGCACCAGAGATTGGAGCACCTATGCTTCTCACAAATAAGGAAAGCATGCAAATACCAGGCAGTTCGTGGTCTTCCAGACATCAAAATTCCAGACAATACAATATGCAAGTCATGTCAGTTTGGTAAGCAAACCAGAATTGACTTCCTTGAGAAGGAAGGATCAGCTAGCAGGCCACTTGAGCTTGTCCACACTGATGTATGTGGTCCATCTAGAAAAAGGTCACCTCGAGGAGAAGAATATTTCATATTATTCATTGACGACTATTCAAGGATGGTTTGGATAGGACTTATGAAGCACAAGGAAGAAGCCTTCGAAAAATTCAAATCCTTCAAATCTTTGGTTGAAAACGAATCAGATCACAAAATTAAATGCCTCAGGTCTGATAGAGGTCGGGAGTTTACCTCAAATGAATTTTTTGATTTTTGTGAAGAACATGGAATAAGAAGAGAATGCTCTACAGCCAGGACTCCTCAGCAAAATGGAGTAGTGGAAAGGATGAACATAATGGTTCAACAAATGGCTCGTGCTATGCTTGATGAATCTAGAACTCCCATAACTTTGTGGGGTGAAGCTGCATTTGCTGCAGTTGTTATTCTCAACAAAACAAATGTCCGGGTAAACAACACTCAAAATCCTCATGAGCTCTGGTATGGTGAAACTCCTTCGGTAAAATATTTCAAAATTTTTGGAAGCAAATGCTATATCAAAAATACAGATGAACATCTTGGCAAGTTTGAACCTAGAGCAGATGAAGGCATTCTCCTTGGTTACTCTCCCCACAAAAAAGCTTACAAATGTTATAATAAAAGGCTTGGAAAAATTGTTGAAAGTATTGACGTAGTGGTTGATGAAGAAGAAAACACTCCTAGGCAGGTAAGATCTGAAGATTTTGAAGATGATGAGGACTATCCATCAAATCAGATTCATGATGAAGAAGAAGAGACTTATGAGGCACCAGAAGACCAGATAAGGATAGAAGAAAAGACTCCATCCAGGTACGTTCAAAAGAATCATCCAGAATCTCAAATTTTGGGGCAAAAGGAGGCAGGCATACAAACCAGAAGAACAATTGTAGAAGCGTCAAGCTATTTGGCATTACTCTCCTCCACTGAACCAAAAAATGTAAAAGAGGCATGAAAAGATGAATGTTGGGTCAAGGCAATGGATGAAGAACTTGAGCAGATCGAAAAGAACAACACTTGGGAGTTGGTTCCTAGACCAAAAGATAAGAATGTCATAAGGAAAAAATGGATCTTCAAAAACAAGTTGAATGAAAATGGGGAAGTAATTAGAAACAAGGCTAGACTTGTTTGTAAAGGGTATGCTCAACAAGAAGGAATAGACTTTGAAGAAACTTTTGCTCCCGTTGCAAGACTTGAGGCCATCAGAATGTTCCTTGCTCTCTCTAGCTTCCAGAAGTTGAAGGTATTTTAAATGGATGTGAAATCGGCCTTTCTGAATGGAGACTTAGAAGAAGAAGTGTACATTGAGAAACCAGATGGTTTCATCCTTGGGAATGATCCAAATATTGTATGCAGACTAAAAAAGGCTCTCTATGGTCTCAAACAGGCTCCAAGGGCTTGGTACTATCGGTTGGACAAATACCTTCATCAACAAGGTTATTCAAAAGGATCAGCAGATATCAATCTTTATATAAAAATTGAAAATGACAAGTTGCTAATACTTCTTGTGTATGTAGATGATATTATCTTTGGCAGTAATGAAGAAGCTATGAGTCAAAACTTTGCCTTGGTAATGAAGAAAGAACTCGAAATGTCTTTTCTAGGAGAGCTGACATATTTTCTTGGTCTTCAAATCAAACAAAACGAAGGTGGTATCTTTTTATCTCAAACCAAGTACCTCAAGCAGATCTTGAAGAAATATGGCATGGAAGATTCGAAACTAGTATGTACTCCTATGGTCACAGGATACAGCCTCAGTGCAAATGATGAATCAGCAGCAGTGCATCAACCAACCTATAGATCCATGATTGGAAGTCTTCTCTATTTAACAGGTACCCAACCAAACATCATGCATGCAATAGGAATGGTTGGAAGATTTAAGGCAAATCCTAAGGAAACTCATCTTCAAGCAGTAAAGAGAATTTTCAAGTATCTTCAAGGAAATCAAAACTATGGCCTATGGTATCCTAGAGATGCGGATCTCACTCTTCATGCTTATACAGATGCAGATTGGGCTGGAAGCGTGGATGACAGAAAAAACACTAGTGGCAGTGCATTCTTTATGGGTTCCAGATTAGTATCTTGGTTCAGCAAGAAACATAGTTCTATTGCATTATCTACAGCTGAAGCAGAATATGTGGTTGCTGCATCTTGTTGCACCCAACTCCTTTGGATGATGCAAACCTTGCAGGATTATCAAATCACTTGTACTCCACCTATCTCCATCTTATGTGATAATACAAGTGCAATCAGCATTTCAAAGAATCTATTCATGCATTCAAATACAAAGCACATACCAATCAAGTATCATTTTCTCCGGGAACAAGTGATGGAACAAAATGTCAAATTGGAGTATGCTCCCTCCAAGGAACAAGTTGCTGATATACTCACCAAACCATTGCCCAGGGAGACATTTGAATACCTCAAACAGAAGTTGGGGGTTGTTGATGCATCATCCTACTGTTGAATCTTGTCTGTTGTACACAAGTGGATACACGTACATTTGCCATTCTATGTGGGCTAAATGGGTCTATCAAAGATCATCTGGCACAGGTTCAAGGGGAGCATATATTCTTCTAATGATGCATTATTGGCATTATCTTAGAAGTCCTTGGTTTGATTTCTCAAGAGTTTTCTAGTGGAGTAGATCAATGTGTGCCGGTCTGAAGGTTGATTCTGCTGATAGCTGTTCTTGTCTCTATGTCATGTACTTCTTTTCATATCAAGGTCATGTAACAGCCTAGTTTGGTTTCCCCACTATGCCTGGGATGAATGAGTTTTGTCTATCTTTTGTATTCCCACTTGGATGGGAGATGGATGTATGTATGAGTATTGATGATAGGAAGGTTACTTATAATTAATGGAGTCATGTTCTTTCTTGTAGAACATCTTTTTGCAGATAACATTTCAGCACAGAGCATATACAAAGGGGGAGCTCGTTCAGAGTTTTCAGCAGGTACTCAGAGGGAGTATGGTAGTCCGTCCCTTTGCCCTTGATGTCAAAGGGGGAGAGTGATTGGTTGTTGTTGGCATCAAGTCCAAAGGGGGATATTGTTGGCATTATGGTACATATGTTGTACTTGATGGCAACCCACTCATCTCAGATGATAAATTATAGTGCATGAACTTTCACGGACTTTCATGCAGAGAAAAGTTCATGCACTTTCGTGCAAGAAAAAGTTCATTTCATGTAGAGAAAATTTTATGCACTTTCATGCAGAGAAAAGTTCCTTTCATACAGAGAAAAGTTCACACACTTTCATGCAGAGAAAAGTTCCTTTCATGCAGAGAAAAGTTTCTTTCATGCAGAGAAAAGTTCACGCACTTTCATGCAGAGAAAAGTTCACGCACTTTCATGCAGAGAAAAGCGCACGCACATGGGAAATCTTATGGTTGGTTCATGGTATTAGTCCAACAGTTTTTGATCCCATGGTTTTGGTCAGTGGTATTGCATCCAAAAGAGTTGAACCCAAGTATTGGGTCCATGGTATTGAATTGTTATGGTTTTTGGACCATGGTATTGTGAAAGGCCTAAGGCTATAAAAGAGGAAGGAGATCATTGGCAAGGTATCATCTGAATTGTTGAATGTCTAATAAAGTGCTAGATCTAGAATATTGTGATTGGGTTATGGTGCAGATCTGGATCTGAATGAAGATGGAACCTGAGCGCAAGGAGAAGGATAAGTTCTATTGATGGGTCAAAATCTTAAGGCATGAATGATAGTATCTTTGTATGATTTTGATCTATTCTATGTGGCGCTTGCTTAATCTATAAATTTGGTAATCTGGGTTAACTAATGTCTGAATGTTTGAAAGAGTGAATTATCCTTTATAGATCTGTACGCAGGTTTCTGGTTCTTGAAGTAGCATACGTCCCTTGAATTATCTTCTAGCTGCTTCTGTTTATTGCTGCAGTGTTTTGGGGTCAGAATTTGGTGGGTGGTTACTGTTACTGTGTTCTGGGTACAGCTATCAGAGAAGTGTCTATTTGATTCAGTGTTAATTGGTGAAAAGGAGATTGTTTGATACATAAATTCTTGATGTTTTATTGATGTTCATGGATCCAGTCTGAAAATTTATGAAACGTGGTCCCTGGAAGCAAAGAGAAGGTTGTAGCCTTCTGCAAGTAGTAGCCCGCATACTAGTACCCCAGCTAGTACAAGAGCTAAGGGGGTTGTAGCTCCCTTCCAAGAAAAGCTGGAGAACGAGAGAGGGTTGTAGCTCTCTGCAGGTAGCAGCCTGTGTACTGGTAAAGGACTGCACCAGTACAGAAACATTGTAAAAAGAATTTTCTAAATAAAGGAAGATAGAGACGAATTGCAGCAGGTGGTTTTCACCCACATTGGGTTTCCACCTTATATCTTGTGTTCTTGTGTGTGATTGTCTTCTGCTCTTTTTCACTGTTTCTGGTTACTATTTATTTGATTCTGATACATAGATTAATGATCAACATCTGTAAGATAAATTAAATTATAAGTCTGCACGGTATACACGGGTTTCCTTATCTGTAGTTGCGTATATACGTGGTTTTCACTAACTGAAGTAGCGTATATGGTCTGGGTTTGAAAAAGAAAATAATTTTCTTGATAATACTGATTCACCCCCCCTCTCAGTATTATTTCCAACAATTGGTAACAGAGCAAGTCCTTCAAAAGAAGCTTGATCGCTTGAAGGAAGATATATCATCATGAGCAACTACGAGAGAGAAGCATTGATCAGGCCACCAATTTTTGATGGGACCAACTTCGTCTATTGGAAGGTAAGAGTCATAGCCTATCTTCAATCTCTTGGTACAGAAGTCTGGGATATCATAGATACAGGGTACACTTTTCCTTCAGCAACTCATACAAATCCGGCTGAAAAGAAGCAGTTTGAAACAAATGCAAAGGTTGTCAATACTCTATTAGTGATGCCATTTTCCATTCGGTTGGTCACAAGCATTACAGGGTATCTCTATCCTCGGATCTTTGTTCTTCATGGTTATGGGTCATCCACAAACCCACAGTTCATCAAAGTCCATTTGCTAGGCCACACACTGTCAGCATCACAGTTGGTCACAAGCATTACAGGGTATCTCTATCCTCGGCTCTTCATGTATCAGGGTTTTGGGTTAACCACATAAAACCCTTATCTTCAGTGGCTCTTCATATTTAACAAAGGCTTTGCAGGAGGGAACTTTACGCAATGGGGACCATTGCTTCTTAAGAAGGGAGGAATGATCCGAATGGAAAATGGCATCAACCCATGGTACTCATCCACCCATATTATTCATTGACCCATGAAATTTACCCATGGTATTGTAAATGGCATCCGCCTGTGGTACTGTAAAATCCACCCATGGTATTCATTCAACCATGGAATTTACCCATGGTATTGTAAATGGCATCCGCCCGTGGTATTATAAAATCCACCCATGGTATTCATTCACCCATGGAATTGACCCATGGTATTGTAACTGAAAAATACTATAAGTAACAAGTCACATTTTGTAAAAGGACAGATGGTCTGCCACAATGTAGCCTTTACAGTTATTATCGGTTTTAATAAAAAGTTTCTTTGTGGTTTTGTTTATTGAGCATTCTCCTCTTATTTTTCTTCTGGAAATTCAAGTTTTCAGATCTTGGGGGTCTCTACCCCAAGATCCATTTCAAGTTTTTAGTGGGGTCTCTCCTCGCAAGATCCACTTCAATGTTTTAGATCTTGGGGGCCTCCCCTCAAGATCCGGACCAGTGACCAAGTTCAGCAAAAGTTTCCTCATCTCATGGAGGAACTCAACGCAATGCGGACCATTGCTTCCTAAGGGGGGATGAATGATCCAGGTGGATATTGGTGGCCACCTGCCAAGTCCACGTGGACCCCCACCTCAACATTTTTAGTTTCCTTAATTATAGCGCAGTTAACTATTTTTAGCAGTTTTTCGGGTCCTGAACTTCCGGAGCCGTTTTGAGGCCCTAAACGACGTTTTTTGGGAAATCTTGCTCCGCAACTTTTTTGATAAAAAATCATCTTTCTCGTCGTAGTCCTCGGAGTGATCTTTCCAACGGGCTATCATGCGTGTCAAATGGAGATCGTATGCCAAAGTTACGACCCCGGGAAGTTGATGTACCAACTTACCCCAACGGGGCCCATAGTTTGGCGTTTCATCTTCTAGGGTTAGGTTTTGGAATGTTTTCCATTGTTTCTCAACAATAAATAGGCCTTCGAGCCTCATTGTAAGGACAGTCAGGAGGGCATGTAGCCACACATTCTCTTCTCAGAGAATAAGCTTACCATCGCCTAGCTTGGTTTATTTTATTTTCTGTTGTAAGCATATTTCGTATTTTCCATTAATGAAATGAAGTATTATTTCCGTTGCATCTTTGTGTATATGGTTATCTCTGTATTTTATTGCGTTCCTGTTTAAATCCGGATCAGAAACTCACCTGATTCTTCTTCCCATATACACAATTTTCATAGAAATCAAAATCTAGAGAGTTATTAGTCATACCTTCTACCATACCCTTTACCATAAAGAATTGAAAGGCCCTTCTCTTCAATATTTCCAAGCCTTTGATGCCACATCATGGTCTTCTCTCCAAAGACCACTAGATTTTCTACTCCACTTTCAGGAACAACAGAACTGTTGCACCCATCAACAACAACGTTACCTTGCAGCTTGCACAGAGTTCCAATTCGAACTCCCCACATCAATATCAGTGCCACCTTAACCATATTGCAAGTATCGTTCTCAAACACTTTTTGTACACCTGCATCATCCAACTTGCTTACAGAAATCAGATTTCTAGCTAATGCAGGAATATTCAGAACAACTAGAAGTGTTCTAACCCTTCTACCTTGCAACTTCAACTTTAATTTTCCATGACCAATGATTCTAGCCTTCTTGTCTTCCCCCAACAAGACATTTCCACCATCATATTTCTCATACTTGTAGAACCACTCTCTATGGGGAGTGAAGTGAAAGGATTCACCTGAGTCAATCAACTCTGCCTCATGATCTACATGTGTACCTCAAGAAGCCAAGTACACATCCCCACCTTCATTTGAGGTGATTTTTTCCTCTACAGAAGCAGCATCATCAAATCCCTTTCCTTTATGAGGAGGTTTATATTTACAGTCCCTTTTGTAGTGCCCTTCCTTTCCACATTTCTAGCACACCACCTTTACAAGTTTTATGGGGATTTAGATTTCCCTCTAGATTTAGATCTCCCACTGGATGACTTATTTTTGTTTCTATTCTAGGACTATCCTCGTACAGACAAGGCATCACCATTTTAGCTCTCCATATTTTTCCACCACATCACTTTCGTCAGCAAGGATGAGACTATTTCATGAAACTGCAAGGCAGTTGTATTGCTACCTATTGCAATAACCAAACTATCCCATGAATCTGGTAGAGAACACAACAAACTGATGCACTTATCTTCATCTGACATTTGAATAGCAACATATAATAACTGACTTACCACAGTATTAAATGTGCTTATATGCTCTGCCACTGAGTCTCTATATTTCATTCTTAGGTTATACAACTTTTTCCTTAGGAACAATTTATTTACCAGAGACTTATATTGGTACAAAGTCCCTAACTTATCCCACAAATCCTTCACCATAGCTTCCCCTAATACATTCAGAAATATTGAATCTGAGACACACAATTGTATTGTACTCTTTGCCTTCTGATCCAACTTCTTCCATTCTTCATTGGACAATGTTGTTAGTTTAGTACCTACATCTGCCATGGTCCACTAATGTTTATCGACCAAAATATCATCCATATTGAGTTTCCATAACTCAAAACTCTGACCATTAAATTTATCGATCTCTATCTTTCCACTGCTCGCCATCTTCTTTCACCTCCAGAATCAGTCTCACAGATCTCCCACTGAATAGGGTCTACCACAAGCCCGAGAGAAACCCCTTAGCAACAAAAGCATCCCCTTGAAGCCAAAACATCTCTGATACCAAATTTAGGTTTTAAACTCGTACAAAAATTTCCTGCATACGAATTCCAAAACATAGAAAATAAACAATGCGAGACCATAACACATAAAACACATATACATAGAGATTTTCCACTCAATCCCAAAACCGGGAGTACCAGCTTGATTTTTTTTTATTATATTCCTTTCAATGTTAAAATACATATTTATACATAGTGAAGCATCCAATACTATGGAATGAAAAACAATCACATCCAAAACCATGGACCGAAAACCATCACATCCAAAACCATGTGCGAAAAACATGCACAAAACCATAGGTAGGTCCACCCAACCTAATATAGAGTCCAAAATACAAAATGTTTCGATGTGCTTCCCCAGATACCATAGAGGGGGGTTACCAGCACCCCCAAACCCCCTGTGACCCCTCTGCTACATAATCGGTGCAACGAAGGGGGGGGATTTTTCCCTCCCCTCTAACCCCCCAGTTAACTACGTGGGCTAGTCGTGGAAAGAATATAACACAAACCAACAAGCAAGGATTTTTCTCTAGTAATACTCTAGACTGATCATCACTCTAATTATACGGCACTGGTACCTGTGTTGATGCTAGGCCTCCTTGCTCAACTCCTTTGCACTACCACTGTTGCATCCATACGGAAGCTCCCTCTGCATCTGTGCTACTGGTGGTCCTTTCAACCAACACTGCATCTGCACTCCGACCCCCTCTTTTCATGTTGCATCATGCTACTACTAACCGCTACTGCACTTCAACCCAGTTACTGAGAAGTAAGTAACTGATCCACCAAACTACTGACATCCTTGTCAGGCTAGAATCACTCCCAATGTTGAAACTCTCTTTGTCACTATCAAGTTCTCCCTTTACTTCCTCTACACTGCTACAACAACTCCTTGCATTTCACATAGCTGTAAACCTCTTTGTGCCATCTTGCATTGTTGCAACACTCTCTGTGCCTCTTGCACTACTGCAGCCTACTAGCCTCACACTGACTAGAAACTTCTGCATTGTAGCACACTCCATCGCTTCATCTGTATCCACCTCTACCGACATCCACCAGTCCTACTACTC
>APFE031020702.1:0-36771 GCA_000404065.3 Pinus taeda
TAGTAATGTGATAATTTTTTTCAATAGTAATTAACGAATCTATAACTTTTATTTTGGGAAAGACCTAGGATCAAATCACAACAGTGGCCATTGTTCACCTCCATATCAAGATATCCCTTTGGACTTATTGTGCCTACAACACAGTATGAGAATGGGGGGAATTGTTTTTCATTAGTAATTATTTAAAAATAATAAATAATACTTAAAATAACAAACAAAAAATTGTAATAATAATATAGTAAAAACAATATTGCATAATAAATAACAATTTTGTTTTAATTTTACTCTACTTTATTTATAGAGTAAAGAATAAAGAAAAATAATATCTTTGTAATATTAAAGAGATGTAATTCATTCACTATTTAATATGGAGTTGACAAATACGATATAAAAATAAGATAATTCTTTTTATTTCCCCAAAAAAATATTTTATAATCCAATATGTAAAAGGTTGTGTAAGGTTGTGAGGGTGGAAGCAGAGACAAACGTAAGGTTGTGAGGGTGGAAGCAGAGACAAACGTAGCCCGCGGAAGCAAACATAGGTGTACTATCTAAAGGAAGGTTCAAAATACCACTACTCCTATTGTTTCTCTCAGTGATAACACAAAGTCAAGTGCACAAGATGGGCGATTAAAACTCAAAGCAAGCAAATTGTAGAGCACAATCACAACATACAATGCCAACATTTGGAAGCGAGGTTTGTCTTATTGAATAAGTCTATTGATTTAATAAATAAATAAAAAATAAATTCAAATACACAGAAGCCAAAGGTACCCACATCCACGTTGAATTACTTGAAATATTTATAACTGTAAGATAGCTTTGTGTTTATCTATGATATAAATGGGATGAAAATGATTCATAATCTTGATAGGGGTATTTCAAGATGATGGTGGAGATCTTGAACCTAATTGGTAGTTGGAAACCACTAAAATGACGAAGAAAATCTTGATTAATTGGTGATAAAGGTACAAACGCTCCTATGTTAATTTTGTTTGCTACCAATCTTAGATCTAGAAGAGTTATTTTGTTAGCCTTTTTTGCATGTGCATCTGAAATTTGAGCTAATGCCAAAGAGATTGCATCTCACTGTAAACATCACGGATATATACTTTTTATTTAGAGAGATAGAATATGGAAACTAAAATTAGTGGGTATCACTGCGATGCTTATAGCTTGGAAATATCAAGATATAAAATCTAGATGATAGTGCAATTAGGATTGGATATGAAAAGATCTAGGTGTTCTATATTTTAGATTGGCAAATGAAATCTAGGTGCTTTATATTTGGGATTTGGAGATATGTTTTTCACTTAAAAATAATGAATAAAAAATTCTAGATCTTTATCTATGTTTAGGCTCTAAACGCTTTATATCACATTCCATTTCAACTTCATTCTTCATTTTATTTCAAATTTTTATTTTATAAATACATGGACCTTGTTCCAACAATTTTAATTTTGTAGATATTTACTTTTCTTTGCTTTGATTTATCTCTCAATGCAGAGTTGGGTACTTTCTATTTTGTTTTGTTCTTGAGTTTTTTGTTGTTGTTCAATATCCAACAATTGTTACAAATTTACTTTTCTTTGCTCCACTCTATCTCTCAATGTAGAGTTCGCTGAGTTCTTTCTGTTTTGTTTTGTTCTTGAGTTTTTTTTTGTTCTCCTATGTGGTATGCTATCTAAAGTCCATTTTAAGGACATAATTTAAAATACTTATGAATAATAAATTGACAAAAATACCATAAATCATTAGAAAAAACCCTCAATTAGCTTCTTATCGAAATGAATGGCTTTGAAGGGAACACTGGTATCATTGTGATTGTTGCAACCAATAGGGCTAATATACTTGGTTACACTTTGTTGGGCCTAAGATGTTTTGACTGACAGACATTTTAACAATTTGTAAAATCTAACCTGCAATTTTTTTACAACTGGGCAATTTTTTAATCTATTCCCCATAGTTAAGTCTATCTTTTTTTGCAGACATCTGTGGATGTACGAAATGTTAAAGAAGGACATAGCTTTTGATAGTGCATGGTAGCAATACAAAGTTCTAATAATGGCATTTCACAAGGAGTCATTGCAATGAGAACCTTTGGCTTCAACAGATCAAATCTTGTAAATTTGTTGAATGAAACTACTATTCTAGCTGGACAGCATGAGAAGGCAACAATTTCTACCAAGTAATATATGACTTTACCAATTTAACAATCCTATCGATGTCTCTTAGCAGCTTTTGGGGCAATTGCTATTTATAAAATATTTTTATTGTGAAATAAGTTATTGTTGTTAGGCATGCAGTATTTGTAAGTCATAGTATTGTAACAAAGTCCATTTGCAGGTTAATAATATCCATGGTAAAGCAACGACCAATATCCATGGTTAAGAAACTTGTCATATTGTTAAAAAATAATTTGATTGTGAAATATGTTATGATTTCTTGGCATGTGGTATTGATAAGCCATGGTATTGTAACAAAGCCTATTCTCAAGTTCATAATATCAATGGAAAAGTGCGGGTGAATATCCATGGTTAAGAATCTTTTCATATTTTTATAAAATATTTTGGTTGTAAGATAGGTTACGTTTTTTGGGCATGTGGTATAGATAAGCCATGGTATTATAACAAATCATATTTACAAGTTAATATTATCCATGGTAAAATGGGGGTGTGTCACACGTTCATATATTAAACACAACATTATATAAATAAAATAAAAATGTGTTTACATTTCCAATCCTAATGTTGTCTCTTTATTCCTTTTGGCATACTTATGTCATTGATGATTATAAATCAAAATAATGAGTTTATTATTAACACAAGTGACAGTTAGTACTTTAATAATTCATAACAGTTGGAATTTGATTGATAGCCAAATCAATTATAGGTGTGCTCAAATTTTCTTTGGATTTCTTTTAAAAAAATTACATTTATATGTTAGTACTATGTTGGACTTTAGATTTAATGAGAAGCCCAGCCTTAGTCTTTAAAACCAGCCAAATTTAATGATTCTGGCCTTTTGGCCTAGGTGGCGGTCCTTCGTGCTCTGGGTTGTCCACTTCCTGCGCTGCCCTCGTGATCCATCTTCTCATTAATGGCTCTTGGTTACTTGCTGCATCAGACGGTGCTGGTGAGGTTGTTTCTACATTTCCTGGGAGTAGCGTCTCTGTTGGGTCTTTGTGTCATTCTAGAGTGAGAGCATCTCTGTTCAAGGTTTCATAGTTGTGCTTAGTGCCTTCTATTTCCTTTGACCATGGGTGTATTATGTTTTCCTATCCTCTTCGTCTTTCGGTGCTATGGTTTCTCTGGGTTGGTCAGACATAAAGCATTTGGTTCTTCTTAATGCTGTCGGAGTTCCGTTCCTCAATAATGGGGCTTTCACCACGCTTTGTGAGGGTAAGTACTTCTGAAATCCTTTTTGGTCTTTCTATTTTTACAAATGACTACAGTTTTGTTTGAACGAGGGTTTCTAACGATGTTTCCATCTTCTGTGGCAGATTTCCTTTAAATTTTCAAGGGTTTCAGCTACGCGGTGGAGAAACTCTCAATTCGGCTTTGATTATGGCCGAACCTACCTTGTCCTGGGTACTTACTCCTTTTGCTTTTAGTTTTAAAGAAGGTTTTTCAGCTAGAGTGTTGGAGTTTCTAAATCACAGAGATTAATTTCTTGTAGGGTTTGTCCGCTGTTTGGAGCTATGGTCAAGCAATTTTTATAACTTTAAGCATCTATATCTGGGGTTGTCTTATGTGGCTTTCGCCCATCGCTTTGTAAATTTGGGCGTATTTAGGCCAATGCTCTGTGTAATAGGGGTTTTGAAACAGAGGCACAATTTGACATTTATGTAACATTTATTTACATGTAATGGCTATGGTTGACTGCTACAGACTCTTATTTCTAAAGAGCGGGTAATTTTACTTAGAATTTTTCTGTCCAGAGGTGATGAACTTATGAGTGTTTTCTTTATTTATTGTGCTGAACCTCATAACATATTTTAATACATGTTTGAGTTGTTAATTCAGAAGTATTGAGCCTTCGTAGCTCATATTTTTCTCTGTGTTTGATATTTAGCTAAAATGAGTATTGTATCTTTTTTTGTTTATGCTCAGAAATATAATTATTGATATCTTTGGCTGAGGTTGTAGTCTTTTGGAACCTCCGGAAGTCGTGGTTTCCTATACTACATTTTAATCCTAAAGCTTAAGCTTCCTTGCTACTCTTTGTATGAATTCATGGTAATTTTCATAGTTATTATGCGTATTCGACATGAATTTATTCGACTAGGATTTAAGAATTGAAATGTATATGGAACAGAGACGTGAGGGTTTTGATTGCGAAAGCTTTAGATGTGTTGATCCTTAACCATATTTAATTTTGTTTGTGCTTTCTTTTATGGGAACTGTTTTTATCTTAGCAGTAATTGTCTACCTGAAATTTTTGGAAGTAAATCTGGTAGAAAGATGATTGTAGTAGCTTTTCTAATTTAGTTATTAAAATATGTTAAAAAAATACTCTGTCTGGAATGTTAACATTACTTACTGCTGAACTCGTACCCATTTCTAGTTTGTTTCTCCTATTAATGTATTTAAGTTCTTGTTATCTTTTCTATTATTCTCACTGCAGTTTTCTTTCTTTGAATATAAATATGGTTTTTCCCTTCGTTTCCTGTTAATCATTCTACTTATGCATATATGAAATGCTTCAAGGAAAGAAAAACCTTGTACATAATTATTCAACAATAATCTACTGATACTACTTTTTAAACTAGCCAATATATAAAAGTTAACTTATTCTATAGATTCCAAGAATAACTTCTACCCCTATCACAAGAAGAATCTTCACTTATCTGTTTACGTTGTTCCAAAGTTGAATCTACAAAAAGACCTACACTTTAATTTTCCTCCTTGTCATGAGATTACTTGTTTTCAGTAAATACCCCCGTGCTACTCCTGATTTCAGGAATCCTCTCTCTCTGCTAGGAGACCTAGTCTTTTCCAACTATCTGGTCTTAACCAGGCATAGCCCTACTAGAGTATCTGACTTTTCAGCATAGTTCTCTCTTCTTTCTTTCCTTATGATCTCAGATACCCTTATCCTCTTGATCTCTTGAGTAAAAAAAAAATACTCCAGGATTTAGTTTTGGTACATATAACTGTCTCTCATAACTAATTAACCAGTGAAAACAATATTTACTAATAACTGTAAAATTCATCTTTCCATAACTAAATTCCAAAAATACTTTATAGTTTTAAAAATAGTAACAGTTTGCTTGGTTGCAGTAAAAATACATATTTACATTAATGGGGGATATTACATCTTCCCCCCTAAAATGGAACATCGTCCCAATGTTCTTCTCCTCCAAATAGACCCGGAAAGTTTTCTTTCATAACTTGCTCATCTTCCCAAGTGGCTTCTTCTGGTCCATAGTGTTTCCACTACACTTTAACCTGGGTGACAACTCATTTCCACAGCGTTACTTCTCTCCGATCTAGTATTACCAAAGGTTCGAAGAAGAACTCGCCTTTTAGTTTCGACCAAGAACTCGCCTTCCGTTTGACTTGAACATAGCAACAAAATGTGTTAATTCATTAACCAGTTTATTTAATAAATCTGTAAAGAAAAAATATATAAATATGTTACCTGAATGTCTTGCCATTTGATTATGTGGTTAGCGTCATAAAAATATTTCTTAAGTAGAGAAACATGAAAAACATTGTGTACATGAATGTGACTGGGTAAGGCAAGTTAGTAAGCCATCGGTTTGATTCGAGCCAGGATTTGAAAAGGTTCGCAAAATCGAGGTGCTAATTTAGCACACCCGATCCATTGTAAGGTGCTTTTCTTCGCTCATACTCGAATGTAGACATGATCTCCTACTTGGAATTCCCGGAAGTTGCTCTTCTGATCGGCAAAGTTCTTTTGGCGGTCATGAGCAACCTTTAAATTAATTCATACCTTTTTCACCATTTCATCCAACTCTTCTAACATGTCTGGTCCTAGCAACAGCTTAACCTCTAGTCCACTCCAACTCAAGGGTGTCCTACACTTGCGCCCGTATAATACCTCAAAGGGACTCATCTGTAGGGACACATGGTACCTGTTATAGGCAAACTCCACCAGGTGTAGGTAATCTTCCCATTTAGTGGGATGTTGCATTACATAAGTTTGCAGCATGTCTTCAACAACTTGATTTACTGGCTCATCCTTCTCATCCGTTTGCGGATGGTATGCAATATTGAAGTGTAGTTGTGTGCCCAATCCCTCAAAGAGGGATTTCCAGAAGGCTGATGTAAATTTTACATCTCGTTTGGAAATTATCATCTTGGGGATCTCGTGTAGTTTAAAAATGTTCTACATAAAAATATTAGCAATTTAGACTGCTTTATAAGTTGACTGGACATGCATAAAATGAGCAGATTTGCTCAATTTGTCCACCACCACCATGTTGGAGTCGTTTTTCTTTCTTGATTTAGGCAGCACAGTAATGAAATCAATAGATATTGTTTCCCATTTCCATTCTGGGATGGACTGAGGGTGAAGTAATCCTGAGCAGTAATGAAATCAATAGATATTGTTTCCCATTTCCATTCTGGGATGGACTGAGGGTGAAGTAATCCTGTTGGATGTTGGTGCTCAACTTTCACTTGATGGCACTCCTTGCACTTGGCTAAATATTCTGCCACCTCCTTCTTCATACCAGGCCAGAAAAATTCCTTCCATAGGGCAGAAATCATTTTCTGGTATCTGGGATGGCCTGCATAACGAATCTTATGATATTCATCTAAAATTAAATTTTTAAGATGTTGCTGGTTAGGCACATATATCCTCTTCCTATAAATCTGCAAATTTTCTGCATCTATTTTATAACCCAATTGATATTCATGGCTGTTTGGAATTTTTACTTGCTGCCATAAATGTTTATATGTTGAATCCTACATGGTTGATTCTTGAATCTGCCCAAAAAAGGTAGTTTGTGATTCACTAAAAGAAATTTCATATAAACAATTTACCTTACGAATTAAAGCATCTACCACCCGATTTTCTTTTCCTTTCAAATCTTTGATTTTGAAATCTAATTCACTTAGGAAATCTTCCCAATGAGCTTGCCTGGCATTTAAAGTTGGTTGTTTGAAGTAATTAATCAGACTATGGTGGTCAGTGATCAATAGAAATTTCTTACCTAATAGGTAATGTTACCACATTTTTAAGGCATGAATGACTGCTATTAGCTCCAAATCATATGCTGAATACTTTTGTTCATACTCTTTAAGCTTTCTAGATTCATACGTAACCACTATGGCTTCTTGCATTAGTACGCCACCCACACCTTCCTTACTAGCATCCGTACGAACCACATATTCTTTGTTGGGATCAACAATGCTCAGAATAGGTGTTTTGGTAAGAAGATGTTTGAGCTGATCAAAGCTCCTTTGGCAGTCGAGGGTCCAGTTGAAAGCTTTTCCTTTCTTTTGTAGAGAGGTAATAGGATATGCCACTCTGGAGAAACCCTCCACAAATCTCCGAGAGTAACCAACTAGGCCCATAAATGATCTTATGTCGATTACATCCCTTGGCACCAGCCATTCCATAATGGTTCTTATCTTTTCGGATCTACGGAAATTCCATCCTCGGTGATGACATGTCTCAAGTATTGGATTTTCTCCTTAAATAAATCACATTTATTGTACTTGGCATATAGTTGGTGTTCTCTTAGGACTTGCAGAACAATATGGAGATGCTCCTTATGTTCTTCCATGTTCCGATAGTAGATTAGTATGTCATCAATGAAGATTAATACAAATTTATCTAAGAACTGATGGAATATGTTGTTCACAAGACACATGAAGGTTGATGGGGTGTTAGTTAGCCCAAAAGGTAAAACCACGAACTCATAATGTCCAGAATGCGTCCTGAATGCAATTTTTGCAATATCTTCCTCCTTTATTATGATCTAATGATACCCAGAGCGGAGATCGATCTTTGAGAAGACGGTTGCACCTTTCACCTGGTCAAATAGCTTGTCTATACAGAGAAGGGGGTATTTGTTTTTAATGGTCAGCTTGCTTAGTTGGTGGTAATCCATGCACATCCGCAAGGTTCCATCTTTCTTTTTAACAAATTATATCAGAGCTCCCCAAGGGGACACACTGGGGCAGATATACTTCTTATCAAGCAACTCTTGGAGTTGCATTTTTAATTTTGTTAGCTTTGGTATGCTCATTCGGTAAGGTGCTTGAGAAACTGGGGCAGCTCCCGGAATTAGCTCAATGGTAAAATCTATGTCTCTCTTTTGGGGTAGGCCTGGTATTTCTTCGGGAAATATATTTGGAAAATTTTGTATCACAGGTATATTCTCTAGTGATACAAATTTATCTTTAGAGTCAGCATACCCTACTTATATGGCATAAACTTGACAACCTATTCTGATGCATTTGGCTAATTGGGAGGCTGTTATGGGCCTTAATTGCAGAGGTTTCTGAACACCTTGAATTTCCTGTCTCTCCCCTACCTCATCTTGGTAGCTAATAGTTTTTGTCTTACAATTTATGAGGGACCAGCGTTTCTCCAACTAGTCCATGCCTATAATAATGTCATATGACCTGAGGGGTAACACATTCAAATAAGCTATAATAGGTTGACTAGCTAATTTTAAAGGAAAGTTGCTTACTTTAGACAAAACTCTCCTTTTTTCTCTTGTGGCTAGCTGTACTAACCATGGGTTTTTAAATATAACAACTTGTAATTTACATTGTTCCACTATCCTGGGACTAATGTAACTTAAAGTGGCCCTAGGATCTATTAAAATAGAACAGGTCTGGTAAAAAATAGTACCTTCAAATCCAACCATGGTTGGTTGAAACTCCGACTGATGATCTTCAAGAGCTGCATTAATTTTAGGGATGCTCCTTGCTACTTTTCCCATTGTATATGCCTCTTGAATTTGTGAGATCTGATCTACTCCCTTGCGGTGGGGAAATTTTTTTGACATAATGTGGGTCTCCACATCCCCAACGCTATACAGGTGGTCTATTAATTAATTCTGCTTCATTTCTGCTAGCTTGTTCATTTTTCCTAGTTTCACCTGGTACTTTAAATCTGGGCTTATTCACATTTTGGTTAGTTTGACCTTTATATAATCCTTTATTGTTGGTGCCCTTATTCCCCTTGTGGCTGGGAATAAATTTATTTCCTTTTTTGTTGTTGGCCCACCTTTTGCTCATATCTCCCTTTGGTTTATTTTTCTGATAGTAGAGTTGTGCTTTCTGGATGACTTCAACCATGGTTTTTGGGTTGTCAAATTCCAGTCATTCCTTCATGAACAACAGAAGGCTATTGGTAAACAGCGGTACTTTGGTTTTTTTTTCACAAATATAAGGAATGTATCGCAATAATGATGTAAATTTTATTATAAACTCATCCATGGTAATTTGGCCCAGGCGAAGATCATGGAATTCTTTTGCTTTCTCATCATATAATATTTTGGTTAGATATTTTTCTTTAAATAATTTCTGGAATTTCTCTCAAGTTATGTTTTGCTCATTAACCCCACGGACTGTTTTTCCTTCCTCCCACCACAATGTGGCTTTCCCTTGAAGTTGGAAAATGGCCAGACGGGCCTTCAAATTGTAATCATACTCGTACAACTGGAAATACTTGTTCATATTAATTAACCATGCTTCCAAAGCCTCTTCTTGCTCACCATTGAAGAGAGGAGGCTTGATTTTTCGAAACTCCCCTTGGACTTCAATCTTATGTTTCTTACGAGTCTTGTGATCAGACACATTACCTGATTCTTCTTCTTGGTTTTATTCTCCACCTTCTCTCTCCAGATTCTCATTTCTAAACTCTTGTCCTCCTGTCGTATTGTCATGCTCAAGGCTGGGAACTAGTGACCGATGGTTTTGTCTATCCGATAGGCTTTTCAAAATCTTTCCTGATCAATCTTTCGTTGTTTGCCCAGAGTCGGGTCATTTCACCTTTCAATTCTTAGACAATTGCTTGGATATTTGTGTTGGGGTTTTGCAACTCATCACCTAGCTGCACCCAAACATCAGGATTGCCTTCCTGAAATGATGTGGGTCATGTTCCCAATACAAAATGGTGTGGTAGATTCCCAGTTCACCTGATGTTGACTATTTTCTGCCTCCTATGTGCACAACACTGAGTTTTTAATTCCTTATTCCAGAGGTCTCAGTTTTGGAAACCTAAGTGCTCACATACCATATGTCACACGTCCATATATTAAACACAACATTATATAAATGAAATAAAAATTTGTTTACATATCCAATCCTAATGTTGTCTTTTTATTCCTTTTGGCATACTTATATCATTGATGATTATAAATCAAAATAATGAGTTTATTATTAACACAAGCAATAGTCAGTATTTTAATAATTCATAACAACTAGAATTTGATTGATAGCCAAATCAATTATAGGTGTGCTCAAAATTTACTTTGGATTTCTTTTAAAAAATTTACATTTATATGCCAGTACTATGCTGGACTTTATATTTAATGAGAAGCCCGGCCTTAGTCTTGAAAACCGACCAAATTTAATGATTTTGGCCTTTTATCCTAGGTGGTAGTCCTTCGTGCTTTGGGTTGTCCACTTCCCACACTGTCCTCGGGATCCATCTTCTCATCAATGGCTCTTAGCTTCTTGCTTCATTAGACGACGTTGGTGAATTTGTTTCTACATTTCCTCGGAGTATCATCTATGTCGGGTCTTTGTATCATTCTAGAGCGAGAGCAGCTCTGTTTAGGGTTTCATGGTTGTGCTCAGTGCCTTTTAGTTCCTTCGACCATGGGCGTATTATGTTTTCCTATCCTATTCATCTTCCGATGCTATTGTTTTTTCTGGGTTGGTCCAACATAAATCATTTGATTATTCTTAATGCTGTTAGAGTTCCATTCCTCAACAATGGGGTTTTCACCATGCTTTGCGAGGGTAAGTACTTCTGAAATCCTTTTTGGTCTTTCTATTTTTACAAATGACTATAGTTTTGTTTGAATGAGGGTTTCTAATGCTATTTCCATCCTCTGTGGTATATTTCCTTTATAGATTCATGGGTTTTAGCTGCACTATGGAGAAACTCTAAATCCGGCTTCGATTGTGGCCGAACCTAACCTGCACCGAGTACTTACTCCTTTTGCTTTTAGTTCTAAAGAATTTTTTGCGACCAGAGTGCCAGAGTTTCTAAATCGTAGAGATTAATTTCTTGTAGGGTTTGTCCACCATTTGGAGCTATGGTCAAGCAAATTTTATAACTTTAAGCATCTATATCTAGGGTTTTCTTATGTGGCTTTGGCACATCGCTTTTTAAATTTGGGCGTATTTAAGCCAATTCTCTTTGTAATAGGGGTTTTGAAACAGAGACACAGTTTGAACTTTATGTAACATTTATTTACAGGTAAGGGCTATGGTTGAATGCTACAAACTCTTATTTCTAAAGAGCACGTAATTTTACTTAGACTGTTTATGTCCATAGGTGATGAACTTATGAGGGTTTTGTTTGTTTATTACGTTAAACCTTAGAACATATTTTAATACATGTTTGAGTTGTTAATTCAGAAGTATTGAGCCTTCGCAGCTTGGATTTTTCTCTCTGTTTGATATTTAGCTAAATTGAGTCTGGTATGTTTCTCTATTTATGCTCAGAAATCTAATTCTTGATATCTTTGGCTCAGGTTGTAGTCTTTTGGAACCTCCCATCCTGAAGCTTAAGATTCCTTGTTATTCTTTGTATGAATTTGTGGTAATTTTTGTAGTTATTATGCGTATTCGACATGCATTTATTCGACTAGGGTTTAATAATTGAAATGTATATGGATGAGAGTTGTGAAGTTCTCTTTGCAAAATCTTTAGATGTGTTGATCCTTAACCATATTTAATTTCGATTGTGCTTTATTTTATGGGAGTTGTTTTTATCTTAGGAGTAATAGTCTACTTGAAATGCATTTATTCGACTAGGGTTTAATAATTGAAATGTATATGGATGAGAGTCGTGAGGGTTCTCTTTGCAAAATATTTAGATGCATTGATCCTTAACCATATTTAATTTCGATTGTGCTTTATTTTATGGGCGCTGTTTTTATCTTAGGAGTAATAGTCTACTTGAAATTTTTGGAAGTAAATCTGGTAAAAAGATGATTTTGGAAGTAAATCTGGTAAAAAGATGATTGTAGCTGTTTTTCCAGTTTAGTTATTAAACTATGTTAAAAAAAAATATTAGCAGTCCAATTTGTTTCTCCTATTAATGTATTTAAGTTCTTGCTATCTTTTCTTGTATTCTCACTGTAGTTTTCTTTTTTGAATATAAAGATGGTTATTCCCTTCGTTTCATGTTAATCATTCTACTTATGCATCTATGAAATACTTCCAGGAAAGAAAAACCTTGTACATGATTATTCAACAATAATTTATACTACTTTTTAAACTAGCCAATCTATAAAAGTTAACTTATTCTATAAATTCAAAGAATAACTTCTAACCCTATCATAAGAAGAATCTTCACCTATATGTTTATGTTGTTCCATAGTTGAGTCTACAAAAAGACCTACACTTTAACTTTCCTCCCTGCCATGAGATTACTTGTTTTCTGTAAATCTCCCCTCGTGCTACTCCTAATTTCAGGAATTATCTCTCTCTCCTCAAAGACCTAGTGGTTTCCATCTATCTGGTCTTAACCAGACATAGTAATACCAGAGTGTGTGACCTTTCAGCACAGTAGTAATACAGAGTGTGTGACCTTTCAGCACAGTTCTCTCTTCTTTCTTTCCTTCAGATCTCACATACCCTTATGCTCTTGATCTCTTGAGTAAAAAAAAATGCTCGAGGATTTAGTTTTTGGATAGATAACTCTCTCTCATAACTAATTAACCAGTAAAAGCAATATTTACTAACAACTACAAAATTCATCTTTCCATAACTAAATTCCAAAAATAGTTTATAATTTTAAAAATAGTAGCAGTTTGTCTAGTTGCAGTAAAAATAAATATTTACATTAATGGGGATATTACAAGGTGAATATTAATGGTTAAAAATCTTGCCATATTGTTATAAAATATTTTGATTATGAAATAAGTTATGGTTTTGGGCATGTGGAATTGACAAGCTATGGTATTGGCCCATGGTATTGTAACAAAGCATATTCACAAAATAATAACAAAATCAAAATATAACAAATTGAATTTTATTATTTTTATTGAATGTTTACACTCATTTTGATAATCATATTTATATTAAGTTTGACTTTTTATTTATTAGTTTTAAATTTTTGTTTATTACTTTTAACTTTGTATTATTAATCGAGTAAACATTTCATATTTATATTAAGTTTGACTTTATATTTATTAGTTTTAAACTTTTGTTTATTACTTTTAACTTTGTATTATTAATGGATTAAACATTTTAATATTTACACTTATTTATGTATGATATCACTTTTAACTTTTTATTATTTTTTAGCCAATATTTTAATGTTTCAATGTTTACACTCATCATCTATGATATCACTTTTATTTTTTTTATTATTTTTTAGTTTAGTTGATATTTAAAATTGTTTACATATTTACAGATTTACATTACAACTACACATCTACGTTATAAAATTATAGAAAGCCTAAACACAATAAATAAATATTGCACCAAATAAATATGAATATTGATGTTCACCATTATTAATAAAATAAACTAAAATACATTCTATCATAATCAATTATAATCAAATATGTTTGACTAAAATTATTATAACCCAATATATCAATTAACCAAATTATATAAGTAAAATATGTAATAATAAACCAAAATCATCTCATATCAATTATTAATAATAACAATATTATATCAAACAATGCTTTAATCATGTGAATATTGTAAAATATTATTTTACAAATTCTAAAGGTAAATTTGTAAGAGTGGGGTTCTAATCCAATTTCAAATCCTAAGAAAGGTAAAATCTTTAGTATACAAAACTGTATATAATAAAAAAGCGCTAATGCATATGGAAGTTGATCTCAATCATTTTAACTAAAAATAATTTATAATTAAATATATGACTAAAATTATTATAACAATTAACTTTATTATATAATTAAAGAATATAATAATCAACATTAATCAACACAAATCAATTATTAATAATAACTATTATTTTATAATTGTAATCCAATTTCTTGTCTTACTTTTTTGATGAGAGATATTTTTTTTGAAATTTGTAAAAAATAGGGTCCCATGCAAATTTATTTTTAACCACATGGTGAATCGGTAACTGTCAGGCCTAATCTAGGAGAGACCATGGATCAAACCTCATAGCTGCCACTATAACACCAAGAGCATAACCAACCACCTGCAAGTGGGGTATACTAAGTTCCAAATACCAAGAGATGTAAAACCCTTATGTACACAAAATTGTATAATAATAAAAACGTAGATAGATTAAGGGTTTAATGAGCGATTTTACTTTCACCGTGAAGAGGCTCGTACCCATTTCCAATTTGTTTATGCTATTAATGTATTTAAGTTCTTGCTATCTTTTCTTGTATTCTCACTGTAGTTTTCTTTTTTGAATATAAAGATGGTTATTCCCTTTGTTTCATGTTAATCATTCTACTTATGCATCTATGAAATACTTCAAGGAAAGAAAAACCTTGTACATGATTATTCAACAATAATTTATACTACTTTTTAAACTAGCCAATCTATAAAAGTTAACTTATTCTATAAATTCAAAGAATAACTTCTAACCCTATCATAAGAAGAACCTTCACCTATATGTTTATGTTGTTCCAGAGTTGAGTCTACAAAAAGACCTACACTTTAACTTTCCTCCCTGCCATGAGATTACTTGTTTTCAATAAATCTCCCCTCGTGCTACTCCTAATTTCAGGAATTATCTCTCTCTCCTCAAAGACCTAGTGGTTTCCATCTATCTGGTCTTAACCAGACATAGTCATACCAGAGTGTGTGACCTTTCAGCACAGTTCTCTCTTCTTTCTTTCCTTCAGATCTCACATACCCTTATGCTCTTGATCTCTTGAGTAAAAAAAAATGCTCGAGGATTTAGTTTTGGGACATATAACTCTCTCTCATAACTAATTAACCAGTAAAAACAATATTTACTAACAACTACACAATTCATCTTTCCATAACTAAATTCAAAAAATAGTAGCAATTTGTCTGGTTGCAGTAAAAATAAATATTTACATTAATGGGGATATTACAAGGTGAATATTAATGGTTAAAAATCTTGCCATATTGTTATAAAATATTTTGATTATGAAATAAGTTATGGTTTTAGGAATGTGGAATTGACAAGCTATGGTATTGGCCCATGGTATTGTAACAAAGCATATTCACAAAATAATAACAAAATCAAAATATAACAAATTGAATTTTATTATTTTTATTGAATGTTTACACTCATTTTGATAATCATGTTTATATTAAGTTTGAAACATTTCATATTTATATTAAGTTTGACTTTAGATTTATCAGTTTTAAACTTTTTGTTTATTACTTTTAACTTTGTATTATTAATGGATTAAACATTTTAATATTTACACTTATTTATGTATGATATCACTTTTAACTTTTTATTATTTTTTAGTCAATATTTTAATGTTTAAATGTTTACACTCATCATCTATGATATCACTTTTATTTTTTTTATTATTTTTTAATTTAGTGGATATTTAAAATTGTTTACATATTTACATTACAACTACACATCTACCTTATAAAATTATAAGAATCCTAAACACGATAAATATAAACCCAATAAATAAATATTGCACCAAATAAATATGAATATTGATGTTAACCATTATTACTAAAATAAACTAAAATACATTCTATCATAATCAATTATAATCAAATATATTTAACTAAAATTATTATAACCAAATATATCAATTAACCAATTATATAAATAAAATATGTAAAATAAACCAAAATCAAAACTCATATCAATTATTAATAATAACAATATTATATATCCAAACAATGCTTTAATCATGTGAATGTTGTAAATTATTCTTTTAACAATTCTAAAAGGTAAATTTGTAAAGAGTGGGGTCTAATCAGATTTCAAATTCTAGAAGGTAAAACTTTAGTATACAAAACTGTATAAATAAAAAAGGGCTATGATATGGAAGTTGATCTCAATCATTTTTAACTAAAATAATTTATAATTAAATATATCACTAAAATTATTATAACAATTAACCTTATTATATAATTAAAGAATATAATAATCAACATTAATCAACACAAATCAATTATTAATAATAACCATTATTTTATAATTGTAATCCAATTTCTTATCCTACTTTTGATGAGAGAGATATTTTTTTTTGAAATTCTGAGTAAATTTGTAAAAAATGGGGTTCCATGCAATTTTTTTTTTAACACATGGTGATTGGTAAAGCCAGCCTGTCACAACCTTTACACATAAAATACATAGTAATTTTTTTTTTTTTTTATTTTTATTTTTTTTATTTTTTTTATTTTTTTTATTTTTTTAATTTATTTTTTTTTTTTTTATGGTCTGAATATTAAAACTCATACCATACATATGAGCTGATACACCATATATTACCACCATGTATATTCTCATGCGCTTCATCTAATTGTCATTTAGTCAATCATTATGCTATGCATGGTTCACCATAATAAAAACTCATACCATGCATATGAGCTGATATACCATATATTACCACCATGTATATTCTCACACGCTTCATCTAATTGTCATTTAGTCAATCATTCACCATAATAAAAACTCATACCATACATATGAGCTGATACACCATATATTACCACCATGTATATTCTCACGCGCTTCATCTAATTGTCATTTAGTCAATCATTATGCTATGCATGGTTCACCATAATAAACTGTTATTAACTCGTTGATTGGCATTGGTTTCGTTGTCATTATGGTGTTAAGCGATAACATAACCTTGATGTAACATGTATGTTGACTTCTGAGCCTAACCCCTAAACCCTCCCCCAGCATACGGAGTATTTAATGGGCTCGGGATTTGGAGGTCCGGCTGTAGATTTGGGCAAGCTCAACTCACCTACCGCATTGGTTGTATCGTCTCACAGTTGGCCAGGTGACATGGCCTGTACACACAGCCATGTGACACCTCGGCCTTGGGATCCTTGGCCTTCTCGCCTCTTCTTCCCGCTTCATCTGAATGGTCAAGATCTATTTTGGTGATCGAAGGGTGGAAATACTTTCAAGGGTTTCAAGTCACTACTTAACCTCCGTGGGCCAAGGTCGGGGTTCATTTGTTTGCATTGCTTTGTTGGTTCAGCTCTCTGCCGAGACTTTGGTTCAATCTTCCCAGACTTACAGTTATCACCTGCAACCTCTCTAGAGGCTGTGAAGGGCCCAGCTCCGGATTTCCTCAGGTAACTTACGCTCTTGTGATTAATGGATAACATTCTTGTTATTTCACCGTAATGTTATGGTTGATTTAATGTGTGCCTTTCTGCTGTTGGGCGAGCACAGGTGGAGTTGCTTAACACGCTCATGGCATCGAGGTGATGGTCTCGACAGCCCAACCTTCTCGGCGGACACAGGTCGGTTCTCAGTAATGTTTGCTTGTTTTCCTTTATGCGAGCTCAGAACCTATCGTTTCTGAGTGGTGCTCCCATGTTTTACTTTCAGACCGCTGAGGGTTTGCCGGTTCTGTGCTTGAGTTCAATGAGGTATTCCCCAAGAGAACCCTCATGGTTGCCTTATGAACTATAGGCTAGTTGTTTTAGAGTTTTGACTGGAAGTTCTGTTCCAGACGGAACCCATGTATTATTTTTCTTTGTTTCTTCATGAACTAAAGTGGTTTTTACGCGGCCGGACTTGGGTCTTTTAATCTTTTGTGTAACTTCCAGCATCGGCCTGGGCGTAAGCTCACATTGAAGTTGGCGGAACCAGGTCCCTTTGTTTTAGTATTGCCTCTATTTTTTACTGTATATGCATACTGTTTCCTTATCAGAGGTACACTGCTGTATTGTTTTAATTGACGACATAAGCAGAAACTTGTCATTATGTTCAAGCCCTCCGACGGCATAAAATTTTCGTTTTGGATTATATCTAAGGATATTCGTCTAATGTATATTCATTTTGCTTATTGGAACTAAATGTCGTTGCCATTATACTTGTTCTGTATACTTAAACGTTGTATATCTCAGCGTTGCTAGAACTCGTGTTTTCAGTTTATTTATATACAGTTGACTCTTATGTAACAGGTTCAGATACATGCATGCGATTCTAAACCTTTTAGCTTTGCTATTGATGCTCTCAATATATATATGATGATACTTCCACTCTGTTTTCGTTAGATTATGAACATCGAAATATACAGAAGTATGAGGGTTTGATCAGCCATTCATCGTTCCTCATTTTAACTAGTTTCGCTGTTCTTTTTTTGTGGAAAAGCTACGGTTAAACTCGCACTGGTTACACTCAGGGACAGAGTCCCATATAGCTGTAGGATGTTTCTCTGTGTAACTATGTAGTTGTTTCGTGTTTCATCTACCATGTATATATGTATATTTTGGCATGCTCTTTCCTGTACTGTCTCAGCAATTGTAGTCCGGCTACTGCCGTGACCTCTTTCCAAGCGCTGGGGTTCCAGGCTCGAATTTCATAGTTCATAATATGTAACGATAGTTTATGTTTCAGATATTTCAGTATAAGTTTTATGATATAGTTTTCCTGAGCATGTAATACCTTGGTTATTTCTGCCTGTTTCGTGCCATACTCTGCACCCTTAACAGACATTGGATAATTTAACCTAGGCAGTTAATAAACTAGTTCTGGCATTGCAGAAGCTAACTCAGGGTTCTATAATCTAGCCCTCTGTACTTTTAATAACCGCCAGTTAGTTTTTCAACCAGGTCTATCAGCAGATAGCCTATTCCTTTAACTAACACCACATTTATGCGGATTCCAAGTACATTGTAACAGTTCTAAGAAACTATAACATTTCTTGTTTAACTACTGTGGTCATTTATAAGTCTCCTTTTTAATGCAAAAAGGACTCTGAGGTTAGAATCCGTACCTGATTCGCTAGAGTCACATTTAGATACTCGAGCAAGTCACCTGTGCTTCGAGTCTGCTCGTCCACCCAGCCATGAGATCCATCTTCCTGACGGAATTCTCTCCCCCGAGCTATCTTGCAGGCCTCAAGCCCTCAACAAGATCTAAGCACCTAGTTCCTGGTTATCTGGTCCTTACCAGACTTAACCAATTTCCTCAGTATATCCTCTTTTCTTTTTTCCTTTTCTCTCCGGAAAAGAATTACTTATGTTTGTCCCCTAGAAGCACAGAACTTCCCCCCTACACCCAGGACTTTTCCTGTTTGGGAGGGCAGTTTAAATCAGTTATTACAACTGCTTTCCTTTCTTTGAAATACACCTCCCAGAGGTTGCTAGCATTTCAAGAAAATATTTCATTTATTTAATAATGTAGTTCATCACAGTTTTGTTTCTTTTAACATAAACAACAACTACTACTATATTTTCTTTTTACCACAGTAAAATCTACGTTTACATTCTACTGGGGGCATTACATCTCCCCCTCCTTGAACACATTTTGCATGAAGATATGAGCAATTTGCACAGCTTCATACGTGGATTGAACCGGTATGAAGTGTGCTGCCTTACTTAACTTATCCACTACTACCATAATGGAATCATTATTTTTCCTTGTTCGGGGCAACCCAGTTATAAAGTCCATGGAAATGATCTCCCATTTCCATTCCGAAATGGGTAAGGATTGTAGCAACCCTGCTGGATGCATATGCTCTGCTTTAATCTGCTGGCATTCTAGACACTGCGCTAGATATTCAGCTACCTCTTTCTTCATTTTTGGCCAATAGTATTCCTTCCGAAGTGCGACAATCATTTTCTGGTACCCTGGATGCCCGGTGTAATGGCTGGTATGGAATTCGTCTAGAATCAATTTTCTAAGATTATTTTCATTGGGCACATACAACCTTTTATGAAAATACAGCATTCCGGCATCATCTAACTCGTATTCTTGTTGTACTTTCTTATCAGAAAGCTGTTGTATTTGCTGTTTAATTTGCTGATATACAGCATCTTGATCAGCTGCTAATTTTATCTTCTCAAGTAAGGTACTCTGCCATTTACTGACCGAAAGTCTGCACACACATTGCACCTTTCGGCTCAATGCATCAGCCACTCGATTCTCGTTTCCCTTCAAATGCTTAATTTCAAAATCAAACCCACTTAAGAAATCTGCCCAACGAGCTTGTCTCGTATTCAAGGTGGGTTGACTGAAATAGTTCGTCAAACTGTGATGGTTTGTCAACAACAAAAATTTTCTTCCTAACAGGTAATGTCTCCACATTTTCAACGCATGAATAACAACTGCCAATTCCAAGTCGTAAGCGGAGTATTTCTGTTCATGTTCCTTCAATTTCCTTGATTCATATGCAATCACTCTTCCTTCTTGCATCAACACTCCCCCCACACCTTCTTTACTTGCATCAGTACAGACCACGTAATCCTTATTAGGATCAACTATGCTCAAGATAGGTGCTGTGGTGAGTAAGTGTTTGAGCTGTTCAAAACTCCGCTGACATTCTGAGGTCCACTTAAATACCTTCCCCTTCTTTTGTAAAGAGGTGATAGGGTATGCTACCCTTGAAAAGCCTTCTACAAACCTTCTATAATAACCTGCTAGCCCCATAAAGGATCTGATATCTGCCACGTCCTTTTGTATAGGCCACTCCATTATAGTTCTGATTTTTTCAGGGTCTACTGCAATTCCTTCCTTTGTGATCACATGGCCTAAGTATTGTATTTCCTCCTTGAAGAAATCACACTTACTAAACTTTGCATATAACTGATGTTCCCGCAAAGTTTGCAACACCACTCTAAGATGTTATTCATGCTCCTTTCTCGATCGGGAGTAAATCAGAATGTCGTCTATGAAGATTAGCACAAACTTATCTAAGAACTTGTGAAACACATTGTTCATCAAACACATGAAGGTAGCAGGTGCATTAGTCAGACCAAAAGGTAGCACCACGAACTCGTAGTGTCCATACCGCGTTCTGAAAGCTGTTTTAGCGATATCCGCCTCCTTAATTCTGATATGATGATAACCAGATTGCAGATCGATCTTAGAGAATACCGTTGCTCCCTTTACCTGATCAAAAAGTTCATCGATCCGAGGTAAGGGATATTTATTCTTGATCGTGAGCTTATTTAGTTGACGATAATCAATACACATCCGGAAGGTTCCATCTTTCTTTTTGACAAATAACACTGGGGCTCCCTAGGGTGATACGCTGGGACGGATGTAATTCTTGTCTAACAGCTCCTGTAGTTGCATTTTTAATTCTGTTAGTTCTGGTACGCTCATTCGGTAAGGTGCTTGTGACACGGGTGCCGCTCCCGGAATCAGTTCAATGGTGAAGTCCACATCTCTTTTAAGTGGTAGTCCTGGTACTTCTTCAGGAAAAACATCTACAAACTCTTGTACCACTGGAATGTTGCCCAGCATGGCAGTTTTATCCTTCTGATTTGCGTAACCCACCTGAATAGCATAAATTTGACACTTCTTCTTGATGCATTTAGCTAACTGAGATGCGGTAATAGGTCGAATCTGTACGGAATGTTTGATTCCTTGTAACTCCTGCTGCTCTCCATGATCATCCTTATAATAGATAGTTTTCGTCTTGCAATTCACTAATGACCAGTGTTTTTCTAGCCAATCCATCCCAATCAGGACGTCATATGAACCCAACAGTAGTATGTTTAAGTCTGCCACTATTGGCTGCCCTGCTATGGTTAAAGAGCAATTATTTATTTTGGCCAAGACTCACCTCTTGGCTCCTGTAGCTAATTGGACCAGCCATGGATTTCTGAATTTCTCAGATTGTAACTTACACTGCTCTACTATCTTTGGGCTAACATAACTTAAAGTAGCTCCTGGATCAATAAGAACAGCTAAAGAAAGGTTTGAGATTTTACCTTCAAATTCAACCATAGATGGCTGGTACTCCGCTTGGCGGTCCTCCAAGGCTGCATTAATTCTAGGTACACTACGTGCCACGTCCCCAACGGTCGATGCTTCATGAATTTGGGATATCTGGTCTGTCCCCTTTCGCTGCGGGCAGTTTTTGACATAGTGAGGTCCTCCACAACCCCAGCATTGAATTGGAGGTTTGGTCATCCCTTCACTTTCGGGCCTAACAGGCTGTTCACTTACTCTAGATTCACTTGCTGGCCTAGCTCGGGACGCACTTCTTGCTACAGATCTACTATTAAATCCTTTACTAGCTCCCTTACTTCCATTGCTGCGACCTCCCTTGCTGTTTCCAGCCATCCGACTACTCTTTTTCTCATTCCATCTTTTGTTTGAAGTATCCCCCTTCTGTTTATTCTGCTGGTAGCAGACCCTTGCTTTTCGAATGGCTTCATCCATGGTCCTAGGATTGTCAAACTCAATCCGCTCTCTTATATATGAAGGTAAGCTGCTCACAAACCTTTGAACCTTGGCTTTCTCCTCCTTGATATAAGGTACATAGCGTAGCAGAGAGGTAAAGCGGTTAATGAACTCATCCATAGTCTGCTGCCCTAGTCTTAAATCATGGAACTCTCTCGCTTTCTCATCGTAGAAACGCTCAGTTAGGTACCTTTCTTTGAAGTATTTCTGAAACTTCTCCCAAGTAATGGTTCGTTCGCTGATCCCCTTAACAATCTTGATTTCCTCCCACCACAAGGTTGCCTTACCTTGTAGCTGGAAAATAGCCAGTCTCGCTTTCAAGTTGTGATCATATTCATACAACTGAAAATATTTATTCATATTTATTAACCATGCTTCTGCTGCCTCTTCCTGTTCGCCATCGAAATGTGGGGGTTTAATCTTCCAGAATTCTCCCTACAGCTCCATTTTCTGGCGTTTTGAGGTTTGATGTTGTGGTACATTGTCAGAATGATCCTCTTTGCCTTCTGAATTTTCAGGTACATTCTGAAAGTCTTGCTCCTCTGTCACCCTCTGCTGTTCCGCGCTGGGGTTAGATGAAGGTGGATTCTGCCTGTCTGACAAACTCTTCAGAATTCTTTCTTGTTCTACTGTTAAACGTGCATTGTCTTCTCGCAAACGTGCCATCTCATTTTTCAACTCCTGAACAGTTTCTAGTATTGCAAGGTTGGTACTTCGTGTTTCCTCACCCAACTGTACCCACAGTTCTGGATTTTCCTGAGAGTTACTGCCGTCTCCTTGCATTTCATTACTTTTCCCTTTTTCTTTGGCTTGACTGCTAGCTTGTTATAGTTATGTGTGTCACCTCTTCATAACAGAACAACAGTTAAATAATTTTATCAGTTTTTCATGTAAATATACATGGTGTATGCTCCTGCACAGTGAAACATGTCATGTTGAGGCCACAGTGTTGTAACTGGGCTCTGATACCAATTTGTCACAACCCTTTACACATAAATATACATAGTAATTTTTTTTTTTTTTTTATGGTCTGAATATTAAAACTCATACCATACATATGAGCTGATACACCATATATTACCACCATGTATATTCTCACGTGCTTCATCTAATTGTCATTTAGTCAATCATTATGCTATGCATGGTTCACCATAATAAACTGTTATTAACTCGTTGATTGACATTGGTTTCGTTGTTTGCATTATGGTGTTAAGGATAACATAACCTTGATGTAACATGTATGTTGACTTCTGAGCCTAACCCCTAAACCCTCCCCCAACATACAGAGTATTTAATGGGCTCGGGGTTTGGAGGTCCGGCTGTAGATTTGGGCAGGCTCAACTCACCTACCGCATTGGTTGTATTGGTTCACAGCTGGCCAGGTGACATGGCCTGTACACACAGCCATGTGACACCTCGGCCTTGGGATCCTCGGCCTTCTCGCCTCTTCTTCCCGCTTCATCTGAACGATCAAGATCTATTTTGGCGATCGAAGGGTGGAAATACTTTCAAGGGTTTCAAGTCACTACTTAACCTCCTTGGGCCAAGGTTGGGGTTCATTTGTTTGCATTGCTTTGTTGGTTCAGCTCTCTGTCGAGACTTTGGTTCAATCTTCCCAGACTTACAGTTACCACCTGCAACCTCTCTAGAGGCCGTGAAGGGCCCAGCTCCGGATTTCCTCAGGTAACTTACGCTCTTGTGATTAATGGATAACATTCTTGTTATTTCACCGTAATGTTATGGTTGATTTAACGTGTGCCTTTCTGTTGTTGGGCGAGCACAGGTGGAGCTGCTTAACCCGCTCATGGCGTCGAGGTGATGGTCTCAACAGCCCAACCTTCTCAGCGGACACAAGTCGGTTCTCAGTAATGTTTTCTTGTTTTCCTTTATGCGAGCTCAGAACCTATCGTTTCTGAGTGGTGCTCCCATGTTTTGCTTTCAGACCGCCGAGGGTTTGCTGGTTCTGTGCTTGAGTTCAATGAGGTATTCACCAAGAGAACCCTCATGGTTGCCTTATGAACTATAGGCTAGTTGTTTTAGAGTTTTGACTGGAAGTTCTGTTCCAGACGGAACCCATGTATCATTTTTATTTGTTTCTTCATGAACTAAAGTGGTTTTTACGCGGCCGGACTTGGGTCTTTTAATCTTTTGTGTAACTTCCAGCATCGGCCTAGGCGTAAGCTCACATTGAAGTTGGCGGAACCAGGTTCCTTTGTTTTAGTACTGCCTCTATTTTTTTGCTGTATATGCATACTGTTTCCTTATGAGAGGTACACTGCTGTATTGTTTTAATTGACGACATAAGCAGAAACTTGTCATTCTGTTCAAGCCCTCTGACGGCATAAACTTTTCGTTTTGGATTATATCTAAGGATATTCGTCTAATGTATATTCATTTTTCTTATTGAAACTAAATGTCGTTGCCATTATACTTGTTCTGTATACTTAAACGCTGTATATCTCAGCGCTGCTAGAACTCGTGTTTTCAGTTTATTTATATACAGTTGACTCTTATGTAACAGGTTCAGATACATGCATGCGATTCTAAACCTTTTAGCTTTGCTATTGATGCTCTCAATATATATATATGATGATACTTCCGCTCTTTTTTCTTTAGATTATGAATATCGAAATATACGGAAGTATGAGGGTTTGATCCGCCATTCATCTTTCCTCATTTGAACTAGTTTCGCTGTTCTTTTTTTGTGGAAAAGCTACGGTTAAACTCGCACTGGTTACACTCAGGGACAGAGTCCCATACAGCTGTAGGATGTTTCTCTGTGTAACTATGTAGCTGTTTTGTCTTTCATCTACCATGTATATATGTATATTTTGGCATGCTCTTTCTTGTACTGTCTCAGCAATTGTAGTCCGGCTACTGCCGTGACCTCTTTCCAAGCGCTGGGGTTCCAGGCTCGAATTTCATAGTTCATAATATGTAACGATAGTTTATGTTTCAGATATTTCGGTATAAGTTTTATGATATAGTTTTCCTGAGCATGTAATACCTTGGTTATTTCTGCCTGTTTCGTGCCATACTCTGCACCCTTAACAGACATTGGATAATTTAACCTAGGCAGTTAAGAAACTAATTCTGGTATTGCAGAAGCTAACTCAGGGTTCTATAATCTAGCCCTCTGTACTTTTAATAACCGCCAGTTAGTTTTTCAACCAGGTCTATCAGCAGATAGCCTATTCCTTTAACTAACACCACATTTATGCGGATTCCAAGTACATTGTAACAGTTCTAAGAAACTATAACATTTCTTGTTTAACTACTGTGGTCATTTATAAGTCTCCTTTTTAATGCAAAAAGGACTCTGAGGTTAGAATCCGTACCTAATTCGCCAGACTCACATTTAGATACTCGAGCAAGTCACCTGTGCTTCGAATCTGCTCGTCCACCCAGCCATGAGATCCATCTTCCTGACGGAATTCTCTCCCCCGAGCTATCTTGCAGGCCTCAAGCTCTCAACAAGATCTAAGCACCTAGTGCCTGGTTATCTAGTCCTTACCAGACTTAACCAATTTCCTTAGTATATCCTCTTTTCCTTTTTCCTTTTCTCTCCGGAAAAGAATTACTTCTGTCTGTTCCCCAACAGCACAAAACTTCCCCCCTACACCCAGGACTTTTCCTGTTTGGGAGGGCAGTTTAAATCAGTTATTACAACTGCTTTCCTTTCTTTGAAATACACCTCCCAGGCTGCCAGCATTTCAAGAAAATATTTCATTTATTTAATAATGTAGTTCATCACAGTTTTGTTTCTTTTAACATAAACAACAACTACTATTATATTGTCTTTTTACCACAGTAAAATCCACATTTACATTCTACTGGGGCATTACAAAGCCTAAACTAGGGGAGACCCAGAATCAAACCTCATAGCTGCCACTATAACACCAAGAGCATAACCAACCACTTGCAAGCCAGGTATACTAAGTTTCAAATACCAAGAGATGTAAAACCCTTAAATACACAAAAGTGTATAATAATAAAAAGGTAGATGGATTAAGGGTTTAATGAGCGATTTTACTTTCACCGTGAAGAGGGAATATCTTCCGCACAAAATAAATTTAAGAAACTCAGCCGCCTTGTGATTGACCAATTGCTCGTAACGCAGCGTATTGTATTATATATTCATGTAAACAGGAGTGAAATAAATGCCGCCGGCCTCAGAGGATTGGTATTGATGGTGACGTGTCTTCCTTGAACGTATACCTCACAACAATTATAAGTAGTAAGCGTGGGATTTTGAGATTTATTTTTTCTTACAGAGGAGAGTAAGGAGAATCTGTAAGTATTGCGCGTTCATTGCTTCCCATTTCCATGATTTTAAGATGCTCACTAGGATTCTGTGAGATCTGCGATGCCAGGTTCTAGTTGGTTTTGTGATCCATGCCTTGAATACGGGTTTAAGGTTTTAGCATTTAGGGATTACTTTTCACTTGGGTTCTTGTCTATGCATGCACTTGCCTAGGTACAGGGATTCTGATCGGCAGTTTTGGTTTTATGATTCATGCTTTGAATATGGGTTTAAGGTTTTAGCATCTAGGGATTGCTTTTCACTTGGGTTCTTGTCTATGCATGCAGTTGCCTAGGTATTGGGGTTTAAGGACTGCCTTACAGGGATTTCGATATGTTTGTGCTATTATTCAGCATTCTTTGGCTTTATTATCCATGACTTTAAGATGGTTTACCTTTTTTTTTCATGTGTTTTGAGATATATGTGTGGCTGTATTTAACTATAATTTTTACATGTTTACTAAAAAAAAATTGGATGTAGGAGATTTATTTGGAGTTGCAAATGGCAAGTGATGGAGTTGTCAGCGTCAATGGCAGTGGTGTAATAAGCGATCCGAAGAAATCTTCATATGCAGTCAAGGTTGGTCTGGCCCAAATGCTTAGAGGGGGGGTTATCATGGATGTTGTGAATGCTGAACAGGCTAAAATAGCTGAAGAAGCTGGGGCTGTTGCTGTGATGGCATTGGAGCGAGTGCCTGCTGATATTAGATCTCAAGGAGGAGTGGCTCGGATGAGTGATCCTGGGCTTATCAAGGAGATTAAGCGTGCCGTGACTATCCCTGTGATGGCCAAGGCTAGAATAGGTCATTTTGTTGAAGCCCAAATTCTCGAGGCCATCGGTATTGATTACATTGATGAGAGTGAAGTGCTCACTGTTGCAGATGACATGCACCATATCAACAAACATAATTTCCGTATACCTTTTGTGTGTGGATGCCGGAACCTTGGTGAGGCACTGAGAAGGATTGCTGAAGGAGCTGCTATGATCAGGACCAAAGGAGAAGCTGGTACTGGTAATGTTATTGAAGCAGTAAGACATGTAAGGTCTGTTTTGGGTGATATACGTAAGCTTCAGAGCTTGGATGATGATGAAGTTTTTACCTTTGCTAAACAAATTGCTGCTCCCTATGAGCTTGTGAGGCAAACTAAGCAGTTGGGAAGGCTTCCTGTTGTGAATTTTGCAGCTGGAGGTGTTGCTACACCTGCCGATGCTGCCTTGATGATGCAGCTAGGTTGTGATGGCGTTTTTGTAGGTTCAGGCGTGTTCAAAAGCGGCGATCCAGCTCGCCGGGCTCGAGCAATTGTACAGGCTGTAACTCACTATAATGACTCCCACGTTCTGGCTGAGGTTAGTTGTGATTTAGGAGAAGCCATGGTCGGAATCAATCTCAATGATGAAAAAGTGGAGCGCTATGCAGAGAGATCAGAGTAAAATCATATCCATGAAGAATACTACTTGAAGATGATGTTTAGAGTAGAAGCTTGGTTTCTGATGGAATTTGTTATTTAGCAATCTATTATAGGCAACAAAATGGTCTTTTTCTAGAAATTGTTGATTGAATTGCAACAAAATTGTGACCAATGATGTGTGTTTTCAAACAATGATGGCTTTTTAGAGTTTATATGTGTCTTCAGATAATGATGGCTTGTTGCATGGTTCATGTTAATAAAATTTGTCAAAAATTCAGCATCGAACATTCAAGAGTGTAAACATATATCTGCATTGAAATCTAAATCTAAATAATTTGATGACTTGGAATCTATTTTTTTAATGTTTTGAATTTTTTTTATTATCTAATTCATGTTAATTTATTTTAGTATTTAAATTATTCACATGGTTGTTGTATGGTTCATATTAATTTATTTTAATTTTAAATTTATAAAAATAAATTATATTTAATTTTTAAATTTATAAAATAATTTAATTATTTGATTGTTTTATATATATTTTTATGATAATGATGATGGTGGTTAATGTCCGTTGAGACCAAACATTGGTCTATTGGACTTAAAGAAATAAATTAGTTATTTTGATTTAAGATTTTATTCCTATGCTCAAAAAGTTTAGAGAGAAGCCTCTCGAGCTCACTATAATTTTGACATTGTAAAAGGCTAGGAAAGTCAGTGTTATAACAAAAATTGTGAAACTTAAAATCAATATAGATTTATTTTAGCTTTTAATCTACCAAAAATCAAAGTTAAAAGAAATACAAATTCTAGATATATAAACATTTCTTTAAAATTAAGAATTAAAATAAATGTATACTAATTGTAATATTCTTAAATTGAATCATTCGAATTAAAATATTGAATATTATTAAATTGGATTCTCAATTATATTTTAATATTATTAAATTAAATCATGTTATGTTAAATACTTAATTTAACATTAACATTAAGTATCTAGTATATACTTTATATGTATACAACCTGTATGTAAAATTTTTATAAAAATGATCTTATGACAATTATAGAACTTGTATATAATCATGTGTCACATTAGGATAGTCTGGAAGAAAATTAAAATGTAATATAATCATTAAGAACCATCATGTGTCACATTATGATAGTCGTGAAAAAAATTAAAATGTAATATAATTAAAAACCGTAACAATTTCACATCAATTATTATAATTAATGTTACATTTTATCTAAATTCTTAAATATAATTAAAAATATATAATTATAAAAAAATATAAACAATTTAAATAAAATCAAATAAATATAACCATAAAAAAATATCCATCAATAAATGTAAAACAATATCATCCATCCATCAAATTCATAATAATAATTTATCTTTTCATATTGTTACATAATTCATATTAACTTATGTAAAAACTAAATTTAAAAAAAATTAACTATTTTAAAATCCACTTATTGAAATGTTTAGTTTAATTTATTTTAATTTTTTAATTTAATAATTATAATTACAAAAATTTACAATTAAATTAATAATTATTTTAATATTTTTAAATTTAAAATGTTGTATAATTTATTTAAATTTTTTAAATAAGTAAAATAAAAATTACAATGGTTTCTAATTTATTTCAGTTTAAAATATATATAATTATTTAAAAAAAAATTAACATGAATCATTTGTTTAGGTGAATCTTAATATAGCTAATTTAATTTATAAAATTATAAATTAAAATAGATGAACAATAACCATAATCTTAAAATATAATTTAATGTATAAATTAAAAGTAAAAATGAAGTGAATCTTAAGATATTCAATGAAATTTCTAAATATATTTTAATAATGAATTAGGTAATAAAGTGAATATTAAAATATTCAATAAAATTTTAATATATACAATGAGTTTTAAAATATTCAATGAAATTTCAAACTATATTTTAATTGATTGATGGATGTAGATTGTGATATTTTTTAATATTAATTTGTTTTATATTATTTATTATATTTGATTAAAAAAAATGACTGATGGATGCTTTTTTTTTTTCCAAAGAAAAAAACAAACTTTTTATAACCATGATAAAAAGTTACATAACATATGCCCAAGCATTCTTTTTGGTGTATGATTGAGCATCATAAAGTTGTGCAGGAAGGTTATTCTACCTTCCTTCAACTAAGAGAGATGGAGCTTACTGAGCATAACAAGAGCCTCCTCTAAAGAGGAAAACAACTCCCTTCCTCAGCATCATCAAAAAGTGTCAACAGTTTTTCATATCTTTAGTATCCATGGTAATAAAGAACATCAGCAAGCATCTTTTCCCCGGGTCTCCTCTATCGAGGAAAAAAAACCTAAGATGAAAAAGGATGCCCATGTCTTGCATAAAACACGAAACAGATTTTTAAAAAAGAAAAAATTTTCAGTTGTATACAAAAAGAAACTATATTGACCAGTCTGCTAAGTCTTTAGAGGCATGCAATCTATACATAAGGAGGCTGGTCTGAGACATGGATTTCTCCATTGTTTTCCTCCACTATTCTCCAACTACCCAAAGCTTGTTGTAGACCTTCTTTAGAAAGCCTGTCTGCTGTATTGTTGCGCTCCCTGTAAATGTGATGAATAGAGAAAACATTAAAAGATAACTTCAAATGCTGAATTTATTCTAATAAAGGATACAAGATATAATTTTGACATCTGCTTTGATCATTTGCCCATTTGATAACATTTAATGAATCCCCAAAAATCTGAACTGTGAAGATGTTCCTGTGTATAAGCCAACATAGGAGAAGCTTTAGAGCAGATAATTCCGCAAAATTATTTGAGCCATTGCCTAAGCCAACGGAAGCTTTTAGAGATCGTCTTTCATTTATATGGATGATTAATCCTGCTCCAACTTTGTTATTTTGAGAGGCTCCATCAAAATAAGCCCATGGCACTCCTTCCTTGATTTGTTCTTCTCTAACCTGTCTGGGCATCCTTTCTTCCTCTGAATAAGGTATGTTTGAGCAAATAGATGTACATTCAATGGCAATTGATTCAACAGGGGTTTCCTTGTCTAGAAAGATGTGTCTGTTTCTTGTAATCCAGATGCCCCAAGAGATGATTGGAGGTAGATTCCGTAATTTCCCATTTGAATATAAGCACCACCATTTGTGTCATGCATCAGAGATGTTTTCCCTTCCCAGGCTACCGATAATTGAATAAGATTCTCAACGTCCACCCATACTTTTTTAACTACAGGACAACCAATAAAAAGGTGTGTTATAGTTTTAGAGTCATTTTTGCACATAGAGCATATTCCCGGCCCTGACTTAAATCTGGATTGGAGGATGTCCCATGTAGGGACTTTTCCTTTTAGAATACACCAAAATAAAAGTTTGGCTTTAGCAGGGCACTTTAGCTTCCATAATGACTTTGCCCACCATTCTAGATCTCCCCAACCTTTCTTTTTCATGAGGAACTTGTATTCAAATTTTGGGGAGTAGGATCTAGAATCAACGCGAGCCCACACCAGCTGATCCGGTTTGTCTTTAAGCCTTACATTAGATCTGGAAAGTTCTTGAATGTAGACCTTCCAATCGTTCCACCAATGGGATTGAAGGTCCAATTCTTCTCCTGATTTCCATGCTTGTCCTCATATGGATGAGTGACCAATTTTCTCTACCTGATTAAGGAAAAGAATTCCTTTGGATTCTAGATGCCTAATCAGGCTTGGGGGCAGAGCAACATTCTCATTACACCCCACCTAGGGGTCCCTTCCAATTCGAAGATTTTCACCATTTCCAATCTTCCAGGACAAGCCTTGTTCAATAATCTTGAAGGCATCTATAGTCGCCTTCCAAACTACCGACACATTTCCTCCTTTCTTATCTGGGTTCCTTATCCAATCTTCTAGAGGAGCGGGGTCAATGTATTTCCGCTTTACCATTTTTGTCTAGAGATTTTCCATATTGATAATTCTCCACCCTGATTTAGCCGCCAGGGAGGTTCCGAAAGCAGTGAGGTCTTTTATTCCCCACCCTCCCCATTCTTTCGGTCTTGCCACTTTCTCCCAGGCAACCCAGGGAAGTACTAAATCCTCCTTTGATCCAGCCCATAGAAATATACTACAGATTCTTCTTATCCTTTCCAATATACCTTTAGGGACCCAGGTCAGCGCAACCCAATAAACTGGAATTGCTAAGAGGACTAATTTAATTAAAGTTAGCCTTCCTGCTCTGGAAAGCCACTTGAAGCTCTAATGAGAGATTCTGGCTTCAATCTTTGCTAACAGCCAATTCCAGTCATGTTTCCTATAATTATCCAGCTTCAGCCAAAACTCCAGATATTTGAAAGGATCTTTGAGCTTATAAACATCAAAAGGAAGAACTAAGGTAATTTGGCTTTTCTCCTGTTTGTTAAAGCCTTCCAGAATGAGCTGAGATTTCCTATAATTCACTTGCATCTCGGTAGCTTTCATGAAAAGCTCAAGAATCTTCTTGATCTCCTTTATTTTTGACCGGTTCCCATTACTAAAGAGTAAAATGTCATCGACAAAGAGAAGGTACGAAATGTATAAGTTGACTGCAACCTTCAAACCTTTTAAAGTTCCTCCCATTTTGGCTTTTAGAATTAGTTGACTCAGTCCTTCTACTACCAGAAGGAAGAGCAGCGGGGACAAAGGGCATCCTTGTCTTAACCCTCTTTGCCCTTTGAAGAAAAGAGAGGCTGCTCCATTAATAAGGACTACATAACTGACATTAGTGATACATCCCATAATCCAATTGATAAAGTCAACTTTAAAACCCAGAGGTGTTAACAACATCTAGAGATAGGTCTAGCTGATTCTATTGTAGGCTTTTGACAGATCAATTTTCACCACTGCTCCTTTCCTCTTCATCTGTTTAACACTATGAATTGTCTCTTGAGCCACCCCAATGGCTTCATGAATTTGGCGACCATCCAAAAAACCAAATTGTTCATTTGAAATGCATCTAGACAAAATTGGCTTTAGACGGACAACAATCACCTTAGCTATAATTTTATAAATACTGTTGCAAAGCGGTATAAGCCTGAAATCTTCAAACGATTCTAGATCTTATGATTGATGGATGTTAGATTGTGATATTTTCTAATAATAATTTTGTGTTATATTATTTATTATGTTTATTAAAAAATAAAATTTATTTCAAATTTAGTTATTACAACTTGTTATAGTTTAGAGATTAGCCAATAATAATATTTTTACATTTATTTTACTTACAAAAAATAAAATTATTTTTTAAAATTATATTATAATTTTTAAAATATAAATACCATCAAGTTATTTGTACTATATCAAGACAACACTAAACCCACATTCTAAAGTACAAATATACACCCACAATACAAAACACAAATATAATATATATATATGAATTATACTTTTAAAATATATATCATTAGTCAAATAAATATAAAAATATTTTCGCCCATTTCACAAAGTACACATGACATTTATATTTTAAAATTATAATATACTTTTAAAAACAACTCTATTTTTAAATGAAATAAGTGTAAAAATAGCATTATTGGCCATCCCAACCATTCAATCGAATGGGTGGACAACTAAATTTGGAATGGGATTTATCTTCTTCTTTTTAACTTTACATAATATCATAAGATAAATGTAAATGTTTGGATTAAATAAATTATCAAATTAAATTATATATAATAGTTATAATAAATAAATTAATATATATTAATTTTTTAATAATTAATATAATATTTTTAATTAATATTTAATAAATATTAAAAAAAAAAATAAAAATTTAATAATTTTGAAAGTTAGTTTAATTAATTTAGTTCTCGTTATTCAAGCATCTTGCATTTAAAAATAATGGAGAAAGTTGTTATATTGTTTTGGTTACATTTTTATTTGGTTACATTTTTATTTAGTTTCTATTATTCGGGAATTTATTTGATCTCTCTAACTAAATGTACTCCTATACATTTGTACTGGTTGTTTTTCATCATTAATGTGAGACAACAATGTGGTAGCCTGTGGGCTCCTCACCTGAGGTTTGGGGAGTTACATTCAATTTGTTTTTTCTTCCTAATTTTGAATTGGTATCACAACATCAGGGTTGAATTAACCCCTTGTGGCTACCACTTGTGGGGTTAGTTCTTGTGGTTGAGACTAAAGTAGTGAGACTTTGTGGCTGAGAGAGACTGGTGAGCGTGGAGGCTCATCTGTTAGTGAGGGCAGGTGTGAATATTTGTTGGCAGATTCAAAGATCTACCATATTTATGTATGGACCAACGTGATCACATTGCAAAGCTCCATTGTCTGTTTGAGGATAGAGTCACTATCCTGTACGTGGAGCGTAGTGGATTTTGGTGTGGACTAGTGGAGGCAATCTGAGTTGGGATTTGTTAAGCAAATAAAAGTCATGTTGTATATTAGAGCTGAACTACGCACACTTAGTATTGTATAGTGTGTAGATTTGGCAGATTGTGTAGCTTTTATTGAGAAAAATGAGAATATTTGTAGAGGTTCTATTAAGGAAAACTGCCTAGTTTGTACAACTTTTATGAAGGAAAAAAGTGCATACTTGTGCAACTTTTATTAAGGAAAAGTGTGCATGTACTGAGAAACTTATAAGATTTTTGTTCCACGCACTATGTTTGTGGTAAGAGTGCACAAGTCCATTTTTTGTGGAATTTGTAAATTGGTTAAGATTCATTTTATTTGTGTTTGAAGTTGTGGAGCCCTTTTCTAGATTTAATTTGAGTAGAGCATGGAACCCTAGATATATATATTATTTCCAAATATGATTAGGCTATGTATTAACAATTTAATTTGTAGAATATGAATTATAAATAAAATATTTCAATGTCAACTATGTATATACCATATCAAATAAAAGGAATATTATATATAACACATTTTAGTAGTTTAGCCCTAAGGGTTAGCTCAATTCGTGAAGGCCTTGTTGCTAAAGCACCTTGTGTAGTTAGGCTTAGATTAGTTTTCCATATTTTATTTGTTAAAAATGTTTAATATGAATTTTATATATGAAGTAAGAGAATTTTTATTCCATAGTAAGTTTTTCAGGGAAATAATTATAGAGTGAGAGTCCTATGGATATATGTTTTCTACTTCAGAATATCCAAATATGATTAGGAGGTGTATTAATATTTTAATGTGTAGAATGTAAATCTTAAATATTTTATTAGTTAAAAAGGTTTAATATGAACTTTATGTTTATATGAATTTTATATGTGAAATAAGAGAATTTTTATTCCATTAGTAAGTTTTTTTAGGGAAATAGTTATAGAGAGAGTCCTATAGATATATGTTTTCTACTTCCAAATATCCAAATATGATTGGGGTGTATTAATATTTTAATGTGTAGAATGTAAATCTTAAATGTTTTATTAGTTAAAAATGTTTAATATGAATTTTATATCTGAAGTGAGAGAATTTTTATTCCATTAGTAAGTTTTCCAGGGAAATATTTATAGACAGAGAGTCCTATGGATATATGTTTTCTACTTCCAAATATAATTAGGGTGTGCATTAACATTTTAATGTGTAGAATGTAAATCATAAATATTTTATTAGTTAAAAAGGTTTAATATGGATTTAATTATATGTGAAGTGAGAGTGTTTATTCCATTAGTAAGCTTTCTAGGGAAATAATTATAGAGAGAGAGTCAATGGATATATATTTTCTACTTCCAAATATCATTAGGGCTTAATGTGTAGAATGTAAATTATAAATAATATCTCTCTCAATATATGTATCTTAGTGTGTTGTTCAAAATCAACATGTATCCAATCTTAGTGTGTTGTTCAAAATCAACATATATCCATCTTAATTTTGAATCTACCAAAAGTCAAGAGACTAGTTTGCATCTTCTCTTAGAGCTTCTTCAAAGCTTAGTAGATCAATTAAAATAGATCTATATTGATTATAATATTCTTAAATTGAATCATTTCAACTAAAATATTAAATATTAATAAATTGATTTCTCAATTGTATTTTAATATTATTAAATTAAACAATTTTATGTTAAATACTTAATTTAACACTGAGACATTAAGTATATAATATGTACTTTATATTTGTACAAATTGTGTGTAAAAGAATTAGAAATATCACATTATGGCAATTGTAAAACTTGTATGTAATCATGGCTAATGGGACATTAACATAAAGTTTTTATGAAAATTAAAATGCAATATAAACATGAGAACCCTAACAATTCAACATAAATCAATTATGATTAATGTTACATTTTATGGGAGGTCGCAGGATCAATTCTCGTCAACACCCCAACTGTGGCTAATAAGTAGGAGAATTTGCTCAAATATATTTCTTCAGGAAAAATTACACAATATTATCATTAAAAAATATTACAATCTAACAAAAACATCTATTAATTAGTCAAATTCATATATATGGATATCTATCATTTTTTATATTTTGAAATTTTATTCACCTCGTTACGTACTTTATGTTCATTTATTTTAAAATTTAAACTTATAAATAAATTAACTATCTTAAAATTCACCTTGTTGCATGGTTGATGT